>BPLR01017720.1:0-66226 GCA_021605095.1 Caerostris extrusa | reverse complement strand
ACTGAAACTCTTTTACTTATTATAAAATGACCAGGAAAACACAAAAACAATCCAGCACCACGTTCAGAATTCCATATTAATAATGGTATGAAAAACTCCAGTCCTGAATTCTTAAGCGAGCAAATGAGCATTTTAGTTGACATGCTGAAATGGATAGACAATTTCCCAAAAATTTATTTGTCACCAAATTTTTAGGAAGAGAACCTTTTCAGCTACTTTAAAAGCAGTTTCTGTTAGGCTGACGTCTTCCAGATTTATTATCAGCATGAAAGATGTTTTCCACGGAAGGCATATCTGTGCATTTAGTCTGAGCTGAGGCACGCTTTCTCTCTCTTTATAAGCTTTTTAAGAAAATGAGCTTTTATGTAGCTCCGAGCAACTAAATATTTGACCTGCAGCCATGAATCTTACATGTTCGTGTTTTGGCTGTATATTTTCCTTTATCTTTTTGTGCGTTTAATAATCTGAGCACAGCGGTTGAATGCGAATGCATATTTAACTATTAATGGCCGCATGTCGTATGCAGTAAACCACTGACAATAAATTCTTTTGTCTTTGTTTCGAAAGAAAGAAATACATAAACATTTAGAAGGAATGCATATACTAAAACTTCTTAACTTTTCGTATTTGTAAATTTTGAATTGTTTTGGAGATATGTGTTGATATATAAGTTAATTTTTAAAACAGTATATTTTAAATAGCAATAATAAAGAAAAATAATATTTACTTATAAGAATAAAATAGCAAAAAAATTTCATCATCACACAATTTGTCGTCACCTTTATGGAAAGCAACTAGTTATGAATGTAATTTTATACCTTAAATTAAACCGGAATTGAATTATTCAATTATTATTAAACCAGGAATTGAATGAAATCTTGAATTATTTTTTGATTAGTTTTATATCTTGAGACTTAACAAGTTAGCTTATGTAACAGTGCGTTTTAGAATGATATATAAGGATGATATAAAGAATATATATTACTGAGTACTATAGAGGAGATATATATATTTATAAAGAGCGATAGATATTTCTATATCGAAGAAAAAAAGCTTTCATCTATCTAAGGATTAGACTGATAGAAACTACGCATTTTTATTGTCTGCAATTATAGAGATTTTACACCAACATATCTAACATATGTAATACTGAGACTATTGTTTTTCCCTGTCATTAACTGAGAAATTTGAAAAATTGTATGAAAAAGGAATTAAATATAGTAATTTGAAAAAAAAAACAGAAAAAATATATTCATATTGGAAACAGTTTCATCAATATTATTAAGGATTGTGACAGTATTTAAGATATGTTGAAGAATTTTTTATTTTTGTGTATATATTTTTGAAGTATATCTTGCATATCTAAGTATATATATACATAATATTATACAATATATATGCTTGAATGAGTTTTAAAAATGTCATAAGGAACTCTGATTTTGAATCTTTCAAAAATTTTTATTTATTTTGTAAATAACTTGAACAATATATCTTTAATATCTAATATATCCTAACCTATATAATATCTAATATATCAACAATATATATCGTGAAAAGACTTTTATCAATATTACCAAGAACTGTGTCTCGTAGATGTTTTACAAGATTTTACTTTTTTTGTTGTTTTATTTCGTAAAAAAGAAAATAATAATGAACCCTACAAGGACTTAGCTTATCTTTCACTGCTTTCTTTCAGATCACACGATGAGTTCCATACATTTTCTCTAGAATTGAAACTCTTAGTTATTATAAAAGACCAGGAAAACACAAACAATCAGAACAACTTAGAATTCATATTAATAAATGGTCCACCAAGAAACTCAGTCCTGATTGTAAGCAGTAAATACATTTTAGTTGACATGCTGAAATGGATAAACAATTTTCAAGAATTTATTTGTCACTAAATTTTAGAGAGGACTTTTTTCTCTCATTACTTTAAAAGCAGTTCTGTTGTATGACGTCTTGCAGATTATTATCAGCATGAAAGATGTTTTTCAAGGAAGGCATATCTATTTATTTTTCCGCGCTTGAGGGCACGCTCTCTCTTTATAAACTTTTAGGAAAATGAGCTTTTTATGTTGCTCCGAGCACTAAATATTTGACAGCCATGAATCTTACATGTTCGTGTTTTTGGCTATATATTTCCTTTATCTTTTGTGCGTTTAATAATTTTACGAGCACAACGCTTGAATGCGAATGCATATTTAACTATTAATTAGCCGCATGTATTCAGTAAACCACCGACAATAAATCCTTTTGTCTAGTTTTTACTTGAAAAGGAATATATAAACATTGAGAAGGAATACAGATACTAAAACTTCTTAACTTTTCATACGTGGACATTTTGAATTATTCGGAGATATGTGTTATATGTGTATGATATGTGCAGTTTAAAACTTTTTAAATATATAGTAAATGATAAATAGAAATAATATTTATTTATACAAAAAAGAAAAAAAAACAGCTAAGAAAACGTCTTACTCTACACAATTTGTCACCAATATTTCATGGAAAGTAGCTATTTATCAATAAATATTTATGCCTTTATACATTAATATATTAAAAACCTTCTGAAACAAATCAGCTTCATCTTTCTCTGAGATAGAAAGATAAATCCGTAAATAGGAAAGTGATTCAATTTAGATCGATACAATGAGGAAAAGGTGATGAATATTCATCTATTAATTTCTTAAAGGCTATGGAAGATTTTATTCTTAATTGTGGTGGTAAAGGAAAATGCTGTTCAGTAAGCACTGCACTAAACTCTGGATGACGTTGAATATACTATATATACATATATGCCATTGCAATGGCAATTATTTTTCTAATGCAGCTGGCAAATACTTAGACAGTTATCAGTATGCCAAAAATAATGGCTGCTACGATCATATTGGACACGGACCTACGGTTTAAAGTGGATTCCTGAACCACTCAAAACAACCATGGTACCGCCGAAACCTGTGGTACCGAGAGTTAAAGAATCATTTACCCTTTGCAAAGGTAAATGATTACAGGTGAAAATGCCCAGTATTTGAAAAACAATAAATCATAAATCATATCAGTTCTATAATTGCACAGTGGCCATAAAATAACTTTCTCTGTTTCTAATAAATTCTTTTGTCTACTTGAGAAGGAATACATATACTAAAAACTTCTTAATTTTTCATATGTGAAAATTTTGAATAGTTTGGAGATGTGTATTCATACAAAAAAAGTTAAATTTTTTAAAAATTTATAAATAATAAATATAAATAATACTTATTTATAAAATAAAACAGCTAAAAATTTTTATATTCGACAATTTGTCGTCAACTTCATGGAATCTATGTAGTTATCAATGTAACATTTTATATCTTGTATTTATATCATTATATTAAAAGTTTTTCAAAATAAACTCTTCTAGGTCTTCATCGGCGATAGGAGGACTATGTTTGAATATTTTATTTCTAATTTGTGATGTTAACATGTGAAAGCTGTGCAGCAAGTCCCACACTAAAGCCCTAGATGATGACGCTCTCACTATACTATGTATATATATATATTTATATATATATATATATATATACATCAGTATTTATTTTACTTACCCTGTAAATTTAATACTTAGCAAGTTAGCAGTGCGTTTTGAATGATCCATAACGATGATATAAAGATTATAAAGTACTGAGAAGCATAGATAAGGAACTATGTATGTTTTTGTATCGTAAACAATATAAACTAAGAAAGGTTTTAAGAAATACAATCATCTAATGCTTAATATACCATAAGTAATTAATTAAATATTTCTTAATTTAATAATTTATTAAATAATTTTTTAATGTATTTTAGATTTTGAAAACTGAATATATATTAATATTACTTTATATATTATTTTCATTAAAATATTTTTGAAATTTCAGTGTTTAAATCTAAATGAAAATTCTTTGCGCTCTCTATTTCTAAGGCGTTGAAAACTCTAATTTTACTAATAAATAATTAAAAGGGAATGATTTTTTTATCAGTAAAATGTTTTCAAATAATTCAAAATAGAATATGGCAATATAAATGTATCTTATTGTATCAATTAAAGTTTTAAATTAATCTGAAAAAAATGATTTAAATTTTGTTAACATAAGAAATTATTCGTACGTTTTAAAATTATTAGAGATGAACAGTTTCGAAATTTTTCTAAATAAAAATGGAATTTTTAATGTTATTCTTTTTATTTAAAAAAAAATGTGTTTTCTTTATACATTATTTAACACATTTCTATGAAATAAATATTTGCAGATAGGTATAAATATTATCATAAAACAATATTATGTGCTTGAAATAAACTGTATCGATTAATTTTGTTAGCCTTTGTTTTATTTTATTAATCCAAAAACACATTAAAACCAACGCTTGTTTACAGTTTAACCCATTCAGTATGCATTTGCCGTAAACAATTCTTTCGTATCGACAATCTAATTCAAGGACAAGTGCTTCATCATACGAAACTGACTCAGTCATTTCGTGGATGATTCAGTACCATAACAATCAGATTTGTTTACATATATTTGAGAGATAGGCCCATATATTAGGTAAACAGACATGGTCTAAAAATCATGACTATTTAATATTCATTTCGTATAATGTTCAAATAACCGTTGGCTATTCTGTTTATTTTACGATTGTTTGTCCATTTGAAAATCTTTTAAAATAAAAAGAAATGTTCATGTTTTTTTTCTGTAATGTATCAAATATTTACATTATTTAATCAAATACTGTAATTTATCTTATGGAATAAATATAGGTAAGTTTTTTAACGATATTTTTGTTCGTTGAAAATTTATTCAAGAACTATTTGTAAGTAGTTAAAAACCTTCCATATCTGTGAAATAAATAGAAATTATTCATGGATAAAAAGGATTAAATTTAATTAAAAATTAAATTAAAGAGGATTTTAAATTTAATACCTAAATTATTGTTTCTTTTTTATTTTATATCAGTTACACTGGAACAAAAGTCGACATATTACATAAATAAATATTAAATTGATTGTATTCTAAATAAATAAAAAAAGTTTTAAAATATGATGGTAAAATTTAAATTCACAAATTCTATTTTTATGCAAGTTTAATAAATTTTGGAGATTTAAAGCTGCACTTGTTGCTAATTCTATTCGTTATACTGTTCTTTTTAAGATTATTTTAAAAACAAATGTTACTGTTTATCAGGTTTTTTTTTGTTTTTGTTTTGTTTTAAGTATGCTACAATTTAGAAAGAGTTAAAAAAGTATGAAAATTGTACGAAAGCACTTTAAATCACAATGGAATGGTATGAATGGCATGCATATTTCCATGAAAATAAAAAAGGAAGAAAATACATCGTTTAATAAATCTTTAGATATACTTTTGTATATTTGGAAATAGTACACAGTGATACAAGTATATATATATATATATATATGAAATGAATGAAATATAATGAAAAATTTCACAATTAAAATGCTAGAATGATAGTGAAATTCAAAATATTTATCATCAATTAAATAATTAAGAGACATAATAGTATAAACCATATAAATAAACTTTAACATTAATCTCTTGTCTATCAAATCATAAATGAAAAGGAAATATTTAATATTGAAAGAACTTTTAGCTAAATATAACATTTCATCAATAAAAATTCTATACTATTATTTCATAATTAATATTTTTATGCTTCAGTACTGTTACATACAGTACTGTACTGTACTACATGAAAACTGGGCTTGGTATACAATGCGTCCCATTTCCGAGCCAACGGCATTTGGTTTGAAACTCCACAAGTGATTCTGAGATTGAAGATTTCATGTCTGCGACAGTGATAGAGTCGATAAACATGTAGGCTGGAATGTATATTCAATAGGCTAGACGAGATAATGATTGGGGTCGACCAAAATTGTGGTAACACAATGTAGATGTAGTGTAGGTTTCCCCGTGGTACAAGCTGGATGACGCTGAATCCGTTACATATCTGCCATTCTACATTCTATTGACGATGACCTCAGTTTTTAGTTGTCCGGCATTCGCAATTATCAGCATTTAAACATGCATATTCATTTTTCCATTAATAATATAGGGGTAGTTTTTTTTTTTAATATATATGTCAAACAAATATATAGAAGTTTAAAAAGTATATCATCGAATGATATTACGATATCATTTAATGAAGTTTTTTTAAGGAATTGTTAAAGAATGTCGTAAAAGTTAAATTATTTCATTTAGCAACATTAAAAATTTAACAAGTGTAATATAAAATGTCGTTGTAATACAAATTAAATTGTTAAATAACAATTGTAGAATACCAATATTGTAAATTAAGTGTCGTTGTAATGTAAATTGCCGTTAAATGTTGAAATGTCGTAAAATATGAACAGCATTTTAATTTAGTTAACATTATTTAAAAAGTGAGATTTTTGATAAAAAAAGTCACGTAGGTATATGTTTGCTTTTAATACCAAAAATATTATTAAAATTTTAAAACAATCTTAAAATATGAAACGCAAAATATTTTTCGAGTACATTCTTTTATTTTTTTTTTTTAATTTCCTGACTCCAAATAAACAATTTAGAGTATCTTTATACACTTTTCTTGAGATAAAAATACTGCTCTCAACGAAAATAGAATATTATTCATAAATTCCATTGACACATATTCCATATTCCAGTCCTTTTTGGACTTTATGTTTCTAGATTCTTAGAATAGTCTTTCCATGTCGGAATACAAAGTAGAATAGATGCTATATTTCGAATTTTGAACTTTTTTTTCTCAAATAAATTTCATGTGAATGGAAATGCACATACTATGTTTATTTTATTTTTAGACATATCTCTTCATGTTGAATGAAACTAAAGGAACTGTAAATTTAAAATTTGAAATATGACATTATTTCGCAAAAAAAAAGTTTATCAGCGTAAAACATTTGTAGCATTTTACCCACAGGAAGAGTTGTAGCCTTCATTCCTAGAAGGCAGGAATGTATATTCTTTCACAAGTACAAAATAACAACCTATCACTCAAATTTGACAGCAAGCAGCGTTGTGGAAAGTTATATTATATGAAATTAGTCCTTTGTACTAATGAGAACAACCTGTCACTCAAATATGATAGCAGATAATCAGTGTCCTGTATCATGAGACCTCATGAAATTAGCGACTGTCTGTGCGACCTTCGCAGATCAAAATAACTACAGATTGAAAATGGGACTAAATCATGAGTTGTTACATAGTGATTGGTGATAGACCATGGTCATGAGAAAATGTCTACTCCATCAAGAAGGAAAGGAAGTTGGTTCTTTCTCTTGACGAATATTCTTACAGGGAGATGTTTGTAGAAGAAAGAAGAAAATTCTGCTAACAAGTCGACAAAGAGTGTTGCTTTTCTCTTTTTCTCGACAGAACATGACGGAATTTCCACCTGATTTCAAAGTGAGCCCCTTGTGATCTCGTTCTCAGACCACGTGTTTAAAATTCGTCGTAGATTCGAGAATTCTGTAAATATCCGTTCTTGCAGTAAACTGCATTTGTGAATCAAATTCAAATCTTTAATTTCCTTTTTTTTTTTTTGTAAATAATAAATTTTATTGACCCAGAGTTCTGTGTATATAATAATGCTTGTAAATAAAAATTAAAATGTTCTCTCCTGTGGCAATCTTCTTGAGACTAGTCATAAGTTTAATATAGACCGAGACGTTACAACGTCAAAAACTTCAGTAATATTAACTAATTTAAAAATTTTTCTATAATTTAAAAAATATGAAAGTATTTCACTGTTTTTTAAATTAAAAAATTGAAGTCTAACTTTTTCTTAATAAATGACTGAATGTTACTATCCAAAAATATTTTATTGAATCTTTATTTATGTTTTATAATATTTTACTTCATTATACTTAATGACATTTCACTAATTCATATGTTGTTTTTAATTCTGAAACCTTGGATTATTCAGCGTTACCAAGGAATGCACCATGGATACTTGCTACACTGCACTCATATTTTATCATAATTTGAAATAAAAATAAAGGGGGGGGGACTAGATGGAAGAATCGTTTCCTTCCCTGCGAGACCAACGGAAGGAAGAAGAAATTATGTTTATCACAGTCATAGATACAGATTTTTGCTCATTGTTTGTCGGGTTTCAGAACCAAGGTCCCTTAATTCGAAAAAACTTAAAGAACAACTAGCCATTTAACCCATTAGTTATTCTTTAAAAATGAGTTTAATAAAGACTTCCTAGCAAATGTTTGAGAAAACATTTTAAATTTAATAAGAACACAATAATGGAAAATTAGTTTCTAGCATATTTTCTGTTCTCATTAAAATGCTGTATGAGAAAAAAAAAGAAGCAAATATTATTTAAATGCAAATAGTTTTCAATTACACAAATCATGTTTTTTGTTATTTACGTTAATATTATACGAAGGCATTTTACGCCCTTTCTCTAATTTTCTGTACAATTCTTAAGGAAGAATTGTTTTTTTATTCATTTTTTTCTTTTATTCCAGCCCTTTTTATAATAGATTTTGTATTTTTTATTACGTCACTCACTCTGCTATTTATAATTTATTTTTGTCATAATGTTGACATGATTACACATTGCATAACAGAATAAACAGAATATCTTTTATTTTAAAAACAGCCCTGTCAATTACTTCCAAGCGGATTAAACAAGCACTCAGTAACAAGGCGCACTAGACCTATAATGATCTAGTTAGCGTTTTTATAAAATATTAAACTAAAAACAGCTTAACATTTTATAAATGAATTGCAGATATTGTATTTGTTGAGAATGCATTTCTGAAATATAATTATATAATTTGTATATATTGTGATATATATGTCTACAAAAATGCAGCTGGCAAAAGACCGTGATCTTTCGCCATAAGGGCTGCGCCGATGTTACTCACTTTGCATGACCCAGGGGGCGCGTTAACTTGATGGTAAGCCACGGACGCGGGAGTAATAATGCCCCCGCAGCGCTCTATGATCCTATTAGGACTGGGACCTACGGCTTAAAGTGGATTCCGAACCACTACAACACCCATGGGCAAAGCCGATTTGAACCCGATACCTGTGGTACCGAACGCCAGAGCTATATATACATGTTTGTATGTGTATTATTATTATTGGGTATGTATATATTATTGTGTTATATTAAGAAAAATATATTTATTAAGATATGTAGGGATATACTTGTAAATCATCAAGGTTAATTTCAGAAACTGACTGCGAAAATAACGTGTCACCAATTGAGTAAGAATTGTCATACTCATAAATATCCGATTTAGCCCTTATAATGTGCGAAATATGAAAGTTGATTCACGACAGCGTAAAACAATTGAGTAAATAGAGCGAGGAAAAATCTTTATTATTTGGGGTAATTAAATGTTATTACAGTTCTAAAAAATATTTATAAAGTATTTCTATATGTATGAAAATATTTAGTAGTGCAACGATGCTTCCTACTTTCCACTGGCAATCGCGCATCCTCTGACGTTCAGGAGAAATACAGTTGACCTACAGACTCTCACCCTCGTGAGGAAAGAGCAATATGCGCCTTCCTGACTATTTTGCGCAACCTGCACTTATCCGAGTTTCAAGTACTCGGTTTAGAATTGAAAGAGATTCAAATATTAAAGCAGTCTTGTAACCATGCTTCCTCCTACACACTGCTAACAGTACCTCTTGGGAAGTTCAGCAGAAATATTAAGAAAAATCAGTCGGCTTCTAGGCCTCTCACTCCAGAGGCAGTATAGTGTAACCTGCATTCCCTCTAAGAAACGTTTAGTATATAGACTTTCCCTCCCAAGAGGAAATGTATTTAGTGTACCGGTGCATTAAAATTGAAAGATATTCAAATATTAAAGCAGTCTTGTAACCATGCTTCCTCCTACACACTGCTAACAGTACCTCTTGGGAAGTTCAGCAGAGATATTAAGAAAACTCAGTCGGCTTCTAGGCTCTCACTCCAGAGGCAGTACAGTGTAAACTGCATTCCCTCAAGAAACGTTTAGTATATAGACTTTCATCCCAAGAGGAAATGTATTTAGTGTACACTGGTGCATTAAAATTGAAAGAGATTCAAATATTAAATCAGTCTTGTAGCCATGCTTCCTCCTACCAGTACCTCTTGGGAAGTTCAGCAGAAATATTAAGAAAACTCAGTCAGCTTCTAGGCTCTCACTCCAGAGGCAGTATAGTGTAACCTGCATTCCCTCTAAGAAACGTTTAATATATAGACTTTCATCCCAAGAGGAAATGTATTTAGTGTACATCGGTGCATTAATTGGCCTATAGACTCTCAATCGGAGAGGAAGTATATTTTGGTAATGTTTAAGGCTTAGAAATAGAGTCCTTCCACGAATCTATAATTATCTGTCTTTAAATGTGTGAAATAGTGCATGACTCTAATTGTATGTGTGCGGTGTTTGTGCGTCTATAAATAAAGCTGTGAGTTCACAAAAATGTACCTCAGGTATCTCAACTCCAACCGCATCCAGTTGCAATCTGGTCGCCCAACCTGTACGCTACAGTAATGGTGGAAAATTTGTCATCACATAAACATTTGCATTTTTTTTTTTTTTTTTTTTGTAATAAGTAAATGTTGTTTAGGATAATAGTTTTTTTTTTTTAAGTATTAATATCAAATTTTTAATTTTTTTTTCTCGTCTATTAGAATTCATGAATGGTAATTCAAGTACGATCGACAATTTAAAATAATAGCTCTAAGAAAACATAATAGAAAACTCATTAATATAAGATTTTTTTTTGTCGTTTTAACATAACATATCAATCAGGTTTTCTGATTGATCAATCAATGTCAGTGTAAATAGGGTAAAAGGATTTAGTCTGTCCACTACTGCTTCTTCTTCCTTTATTTTGCAATATTTTTATGATGGAGCATGTTTTCAAATTTTAAGGGAAAAATAACAGTTGAATTTTTTTTTTTAAAAAAAAAGTGTTTAATTACATAAAATATCGAATTTTTTTCAAATATAGTTTTATAACAAAACATGAGTCTTCTAGATCACCTTACAGTGGATCGATGTTGTTATCGCTATAATGAATTTACTTTCACACATTTTGTAAAAATAATATTGGAGAATAAATAATTAAAACTTAAATTTAACCATTTTCATTTCATAATTTATCCATTACTAATCAGTACCCATTATAACTATCTTCCCATTCATCAGCTGAGCCTTCGAGATCCTTTAACAATTTATAGAACGCTGATATCGCTAAAAATGCCTTTCACTTTTACTCATTTTATTAAAAAAATTAATTGGAAAGTAAATACAAGCAGTTTTAAGCAATAAATAACATGCGAATCTTCACCCAGCTTTTGATACTGAGAGATATCGAGTCAAATGTCTGAAACAACATGAAATCACATTGGAATGAAGGTTCCCCGATGTACAATATCACGAGTCAATTCATGTTTAACTAAACTAATGCAAGGCAGCCAAAAATACATATCCTTGTTTTAAATTTATTTTTGCACGAATTAACTCGTGCTTTTCCGAAAGACATCAAAACGAAATATTAATATACCCAGAATACTTCAGTTAAAGGGTAAAATGTTTTCAATAATTTAGAATAGGCATTATATTAAATGCGGATCAAATGCCATATTGCTAAAAAATTTAAACATTCAACCAATAATTATATGTAAAAAGGCATTTACCTGCAATTTGTCACATTGCATTAAAATGCGCCAATAAATTAGCGACGTCATATATATTAATCCCTTAAAATATAAAAATTTAAAAAAAAAATAGTTTTGTAACATAAATTTTTTTACTGAAATCTGTAAAATGCATTGTTAAAATTATGATAAATAAGTTTTTATTCTGTTTTTTTTTCTTTAATTCAAGAATTCAATGTAATACATTCGGATTGCACATTAGAATCAGAACTATAATCCTCTCATTCATCAATTGAGCCTTCAATCGAGATTCACAATACAATGGATCGATGCTGTTATCGCTAAAAATGCCTTCACTTTTACTCATTTTGCAAGAAAAAGAATAATAATTGGAAATCAAATATAAATAGTTATAAGCAATAAAGGTCACATGCATATTCAATCTTCTTTAAGATACTGAGGGATATTGACTCAAATATCTGAAACAACATGAAACCACTGTGGCACGAAGGTTTGCCAGATGTGCAATATCATGAGTGTATTCATGTTTGCCTAAATTAATACAAGGCAGCTTCTTTTTCAGTATTTTAAGTTAAATTTGCGCAAATTAACCATTGCTGTACCAAAAGACATCAATATGAAATAAAAGCTTTCCCGGATTACACTTCAGTAGTAAATTGTCTGCAATAATTCAGAATATGTCTTGAATTAAATGCGGATCAAATGCCATATTGTTAAAGAATATGACATTTCGAATAAAGAATATGGAATACATTATCAAGAATATCATTGTTTATCAAGAAATTATCAAGAACTTATCAAGCATCATTATTAGCAAGAATTTATCAAGCACCATTATTATCAAGAATTTATGAAGCATCATTATTATCAAGAATAGAGCATATAGCATAACTGCCAGTGATTACATGTAAATGATTACATTACACGAAAAAAATTTATTTATATAAATATTAAATAACTGGTAGATCAATACTGGTTCTACAACTAAATCATTCAGATTGTAAAGTTAAATTTAAAAATAAGAAATTTATTTATGGATTGTGAATAGAAAGTTTTGATTAATTTCGTTACTCTGAGATGCCATTCATGCTCGGCTATAGTCATGTCTGAGTCGCAAGCATTTGTGATGTTTGCTTTTGCCGAAATTATCGCTAGGGAGAGTTATGTATTGAGATGAAAGTTCATTTCAAAACTATTTACAGTTTTCGTATCAGGTTGACAGTTTCTTTGCTGGAGTCAAAAAGTTATCAGAAAGTTTCTGGCTAACAGGTGTCAGTTTCGCTTCGAAACTTTCGCACACCAAATCAATACGTAAAAGTTTGACACTTTAAGTGTTGAGTTAGAAGTGTTTCATATGGTGTCCTTAGCATATTGGGCAAGTCAAACTTATAATAGAGAGAGGTTTGTCTCGCCTGTTTAGTTTTGACTTACTTCTCGAAATTTCCATGATCGATTAACACATCTAAGCAGCCTATTACAATAAAAATAATGAATTTGACAGAAGGAATTTGCATGAAATTGGAATCATTAAAATAATTATATTACCATAAAATTTATTTGCATGCCATTCATTCATTCAAAAGACCTGGTATAATTTGATAATAAATATGGCACATATTTTAGATTGAATAACGTTTTGTGTATAAAAGAAAAATAAGTTTATTTTACATTCAATCTTTAGAATTAAACACAGACAATACAATTTTCAAATGGTTAAATCATTGTGACTTCATTCATATGAATAATTTTTATTTGACGAAATGAATTTGCATGAAATTGGAATATTTAAAATAATCATATTGCCACAAATCGTATTCGTATGTTATTTATTCATTCAAAAGACCTGGCATAATTTAATAATAAATAAGGCACAAATTTTAGGAGTGAATGACAATTTCCGTATAAAGGAAAATTAACTTGATTTCACACTCAATCTTTGGAATTAAACATAGCCAACAGAATTTTGAAATGTTAAAATCATTCGTAATACATATCTTGTTAAATCTACATTAACTGTAAGTATCGTCGCCATCATCATCATCATCATCATCAGTGGCACAACAGCCTCATGGTGGGGCCAATGCCGTCTGACTACTGGCAGAATTCTAGACAGAAGATGTTTTTTTTTTACCGGATGGGTTGTCACCCTAAGCCCCATTGTCATATTAGACCGGGAACTACGGTAGAAAGTGGATTCGGAACCACTACAATCATTCATGGCACTGCAGGGACTCGAACCCTGAGGCATCAAGTACTAGAGCGCTAATCACTCGGCCATCAAGCTAACCGTAAGTATATACATAACAGTTATTATCTGTATGTAAGTAATCAATACAAAGCCCCTATTCCTTCTTTTTATAGAATAGTTTTAAGTGTTTGAGTAATAAAGGTAATGAAGCTTAAAAACAACATTTCTATTTAGTTTAATTTAAATCTAATTAGCCATTAATAAAGCCTAATTAGCCATAACTATTTAGCCATTAATAAAGCCTAATTATCCATAACTATTTAGCCATTAATAAGAATAAAATATCGTTTAAAATGTATGTAAGTTATCACTGTGTTTTTATTTATCATATAATCAATATTACTGAAATTCATTAATTTTCTTTTTCTTTCTATTTTTGTGCTAACATTCTCTTTAAAATAGGCTCCTGCTACATTTAAAATAGGTTCCTTCTACATTTAAAATAGACTCATTTTACGTTTAAAATAGGCTTCTTATACATTTAATTAGGCTTCATCTACAATTTAAAATTAAAATAATCAGAATTAAAATCTTACATATGAAATTCAACACCATGCCAAATACATAATCAAATATCGATCCAACTACAACTGATAATCAATTCCAGCTTATACTCTACATCCCAATCCACAAGCACCTTTCCGGGTCATTTAATTATTAAGGTTTAACTTCAATCATACTTTAGACAAATTGAATCAACCAAGATATAAAAGATTATTGTAAGTACCTGAGTGAAGACATTTTCAACTACGCCTTTTCATTAATCAGGATAATAGGCCTTGCAGAACATCAATGGCCGCCATCAATTCCCGCCAAAAGCCTTAACGTCTTTGTCCTTTTAAGCGTTATTAGAAACCATCCGCGAATTCATTTTAATTTAACTATCGATCCAGTCGATATCAAACGAACAGTTAGATCGAAGGAGGTTTCACAGCTCTATTGAATTGTACATGGGGAGATGGCTTACAAGTCTTCGATTGACATGGACATTCGAATTCGCAAATGTCACGCTATCACCGATTCGAACACAATGGTTCCAGCGTTAATTATCGGTATCATCGAACTAATGCAGTTAGAACGCTACTCGTGACGTCACAAATTTCAGCATATGCTATTACGGTTCGAGATGTTCCACTAAGCCTATATGATCATTCCTAATGGCTACACCAGGACAGTAAATGGAGAACTCAATATTTTGGCAATTGTCTAACGATTCAGGAGTTGTTGGAATTTTAGGTGTGTGTTTGATGTTTATGGTCTGAAGAAAATTGCTGTTTGATTTCGTAAAATATTCTGTAATTTGAACACAGTTGTTTTAGTAGTTTGAAAGTTGGTATAACATAAAATGTTTAATTTCTACTAAATAATGGGAAATGAGATGCCATTACAAAGTTTTACATGTTTTGAAATATTTTTTATCTCCCATTAGTTATGATCGATTGGTTATTAAAGATTAAGTACCTTATACTAATTATTACACCATGGTAGTAAACGCAGTATTCAGTGTTTTGGTGATTGTCTAATGAGTCCAGAGACTTTAGATGAATGCCTGTTTAATACTTATGGATTAAGAAAAACTGAATTCCTTTTAAATATCCTATATTTTTCAATTTTGAAAAGTATATTACGATTGTTTAAGCATAAAGGTAAAGATCTTTATGTTACCAGGACGATAAATGGAGTACTCAATATTTTGGCAATTGTCTAACAATTCAGGAGTTGTTGAAATTTTAGGTGTGTGTTTGATGTTTATGGTCTGAAGAAAATTGCTATTTGTTTTCGTATAAATGTTCTGTAATTTGAACAAAGTTGTTTTAGTAGTTTGAAAAGTAGTATACTTAACAAATGTTTAATTTCTACTTAATAATGGGAAAGGAGATGGCTTTACAATGTTTTACATGTTTTGAAATATTTTTCTCTCTCATTGGTTACTTAGTCGGTAAATAACCAATCGATCATACCTTATTCTAATTACTACACCAGGGTTGTAACTGGATAACTCAATGTTTTGTGATTGTCTATTTAATGTTTATGCCTTAAGAAAAAAAATGAATTCCTACATAAATATTTTAGAATTTTCAATTTTGAAAAAATATATTACGATTGTTTATGCATCAAGGTAAATGTTCTGTAACTTATGGATACGAATACAGTTGTTTTCGTAGTTTAGAAGGCAGTTTAAGATAAAATGTTTAATTTCTACTAAATAGTGGGAGATGAGATAGCTTTACAAAATTTTATTTGCTTCTAAATATTTTGCCCTCCCATTGGTTAGTTAATCGGTAAATCACCGTTCGACCTTACCTTATACTAATTATTACACCAGGATAGTAACTGGGGAACTGAATGTTTTGCTGAGTGTCTAATTATTCAAGAGATATTGTTGAATGCTTTTATAATGCTTATAGCTTAAGAAAAAAACCTATTCCTATCTGAATGTCTTATAATTTTCCATTTTGAAAAGTGTATTACGATTGTTTATGCATCAAGGTAAAGATCCTTATGTTACCAGGACTGTAAGTGGGGAACTCAATATTTTGGTAATTGTCTAGGATTCATGAGTTGTTGGAATTTTAGGTGTGTGTTTGATGTTTATGGTCTGAAGAAAATTGCTATTTGATTTCGTATAAATGTTCTGTAATTTGAACACAGTTGTTTTAGTAGTTTAAAAGGTAGTATACTTGACAAATGTTTAATTTCTACTAAATAATGACGTTACAAAGTTTTATATGCTTTGAAATATTTTTTTCTCTCCCATTGGTTACTTAATGGGTAAAAACCAATCGATCATACCTTATACTAAATATTCACCAGGGTAGTAACTGATAACTCAATGTTTTGGTGAGTGTCTAATTATTCAAGAGATATATGGCTTAAGAAAAAAAAAAAAATGCTTTTTTAATTTTAAATTTTTAATTTTCAATTTTGAAAAGTGTATTATGATTGTTTATGCATCAAGGTAAAGATCTTTATAATACCAGGACTGTAAATGGAGAACTCAATATTTTGGCAATTGTCTAGCCATTCAGAAGTTGTTGGAATTTTAAATGTGGGTTTCATGTTTATGGTCTGAAGAAAATTACAATTCTACTTCGTATAATTATTCTGTAATTTATGGATGTGAACATAATTGTTTTAGTAGTTTAGAAGGTAGTTTAAGATGAAATGTTTAATTTTTGCCAAATAGGGGGAAATGAGATGGTTTTACAAAATTTTATTTGTTTTGAAATATTTTTTTGCTTCCAACCGGTTACTTAATCTGCAAATCACCGTTTGATTTTACCTTATACTAATTATTACACCATGGCACTAGCTGGGACTGAAAGTTTTGGTGATTATCTTATAATTTAAGAACTATTGGTGAACGCCTTTTTAATGCTTATAGCTTAAGAAAAAAACGAATTCCTTTTTAAATGTCTTGTAATTTTCAATTTTGTAAAGTGTATTACGATTGTTAATACATCAAGATAAAGATATTTTTCTTGAAATGTTCTTGGGCAAATTGTTGATTTTCACTAGATTAAAGAAACGGGGGATGACTTGGTACTATAGTATTAATTTTGATGAACAACTTTAACCCCTGTTAAATTCAAAAGATTATCATAATACAATAGATTAATAGAGTACACAATATTCAATAAAGAACAACACGATTATTGGTTGGAACAACATAATTTTAAGGGTTATTGATGTAATCCTACTGATGGTAGGTGATAAATGATAACTAAAATTTCAGAATCTGTATATTCTTAGAGTTACTCAACCGACCTGTATCCTAGTCCTAATGCCATAACAAATATTTTAGAATTATTCATTTAATATTCTGAATATCTACTAAGTCAGATAAGGAGCATATGTTTAATTACTTTTCTTGTTCTAATTTTATTACCAGATAAAAGTTAACAATTTTAGAGTTACTCAACCACCTATATGATAGTTGTAACGCCAACAAGTATTTTAAAAATATTCATTTGATATTCCAAATATCTAATAATAAGTCTGATAATGGACACCATTCCTCATGTGTGTAATTATTATTTTTTGTTTGTTTTATTTTTATTACAGAAAGTTAACAACTGATTTCACTTGTCACTTTTATTTTAAATCTGTAATTTGCAGCACCAAAATATAAATAAATATTTTAAAGTGAGTAGAAATACATCTTGTTTTGTACACAATTATTAGAAAATTATGATTCTTCAAGTAATATAAAGAATTTTTTAAAAAAATTTTATTATTTTTAAATATATTATTCTCAAGTATTTTTATTCACCATTAATATACCAGAACTGTGGTAGATATAACATTGTCTTGACAACATTGCTAACATCACAAAAGATGGACAAGAGATTATATGGAATACAATATTGTAATGCTATTAGGAAGTCTTTTCAAAAATGACCGTTATAAGAGCGAAAAAGAAGTGACCATCTCAACATATTGTCAAAGTAAGTGGTAATCTACGATTCAAAACTAACTAACTAACTCCCTGGCACTACAGCCAATGGTGGGTCAAGGTCGTTTGCCTATTGGCAAATTTCGAGACAGGAGATGGTTTCTTTTTTCAGGGAAGGTTTGTCAGCCCTAAGCCCAATCCTCGACAGTCATATTAGGCCGGGACTTACGGTTTAAAGAGGATTCCAGCCTACGATTTTAGTTGCCATAAATTAAAGAAAAGAACTCATAATTTATTCTTTCGAAGAGTATAAATTAAGTTATCAGACTATCAACTTGTGGCCTAGTATATTATCAAATAGAATGGAAATATCATTATTGTAATGATTTGCTATTATTACTTCGTCAACTATCTGTTGAGGGTCCAGGTTAGCTGAAAATGGCGAAGAATTTGAATTTGTATAGCTACAGTAAAAAAATATCGTAGTGACTATGACGGAATATATATAACCGACAGAAGAATAAAATTAAATTGTGGCTTTGTTTACATCAAATAGAGTGTAAATATGATTATTGCAATGATTTGCTATTGCCACTTTGTCAACTAATTGCTGAGTGGTGCCCAGGTTAGATGAAAATGGGCAAAGGTTTAAACTTATATAGCTACAGAAAAAAATTGTCTGGGTTTTATCCAATACTTTTCACATTTCATGTGAATTAATTAAATTAAATTAAACTGAATTAATTAATTAAATTATTTATTTTGTGAATTAATTAAAGTAAAAATTAGAGTAGAAATATATAACACAAATGTCTTTTAACATTGGCGATTGGTCTAAAATGAATTGAAAAAAAAATGGAAATCGAAAATAAATCAATAAATAAAAATAAAAGAAATTAATATAAATAAATAAATAATAAATAAAGACAGATACGATATATTACTAAAGTAATTGTTTGACTATTGTTTTTATAAAGTAAATATTTTGAGGAAAAAAGCAAACATCTTATTTCACTAAACAAACAGAATATTTATTTCTCTTTTTGCAAATTTTAATTTTAAAAATTAGCCGTCTCAGATTCTTTCTAAGGTAAGAAAAAAAAAAATCGCACTTATTCCAATGGTATTTCATAGAATCGTAAGTCAGCAACAAAATAGACATTTTTATGCGTTTTATTTTTATGTTAATGTTATTAAATATTCATATCAATTAAATGTAATCTTTCGCATGCGTTTTGAAGAAACTTCAAAAACAAATTTTTCTTCTTGCTTTGAAGATAAATATTTTTTTTAAATTTAATTTTATACATGTTTTAGATCGAGTATTCTTGAAAAATTCAATTAACTAATTAATAAAATATGTGAAGCATATTTTTATTAAGCAGAAATTTTTTTAATATAATTTACATCTGAATTTTTTAAGAAAACAGTAATTAATAATATCAGCTCTTTAATCTAGTTTATTTTCTTAAATAAAATATTGCTGTTTTTTTAGGCACTTCACTTAAGAACAATTTCTAATTTTTTGAACAGCGAAATCTTATTAAAATCTTAATTCATTTTTTTATATCTTAATATGATTAAAATATTTTCTTACTTACTTAATTTTGAAACTGTTGTGATCCTCAAATTTCTGCTGGATAAAAATATTAAATTGATTAACTTAAAAGTTGAAGTAAAAATTTATTCTTTATTTTGTTCTTGATATACTTTTTAACTATGATTAGAGTGGTGTTGTTTTATCTACGGGCTTTTAATTTTAATTCTTTTTTTAATTTTCAGTTTTTTTTACTTACCTTTATCTTTTGTATCATTTTTAATTATTTAACTTAGTGCTAATTAGGAACAAAAAAAATTTTTTTAGTGCTCAGTTTGTTGAATTATTAAATAATGAATCTTTAAATATCATTGTATAATAATTTTTTTTATAAAAAATATATTAATGCAATATTTTTTTTTTTTCATTTTAATAAAATGGCATATATATAATTTATTAAAATGGCATATTCTATATATTTAGTATTATTTATTATTATGTTATTAATATTGTATGTTATATTATGAAAATTGTATGAAAAATGTTTCTAAATATGTCAACTTAAATCAGAAATAAAAAATAATTAATTAATAAAATATAATTAATAAAATAATTAATAATAAATTAATAATATAAAATAATAATATAATAATAATATAAAATAATAATAAATAATAATAAAATAAATAATATAATAATAATAAAATAATAATATAAAATAATTAACAATATAAAATAATTAATAAAATATAATTTAAATAAAAAATTAATTTAACAAATAAATATATAAGAAAAAAATAAATAAAAATAAATAAATTAATTAAAAATAAATAAATACAAAATAAAAAAATAAAAATATAAATTAATAAATAAATATATAAGAATAAAATAAATAAAAAAAAAAATAAATAAAAAATTAAAAATATAAATTAATAAATAAATGCAAAATAAATAAAGTCAGAAATGATATGTTACTAAAGTAGTTTGGAGTATTGTATTTATAAAGAAAATATTTTAAAAAAATGGAACCGAAACATCTTATTTACCTCAACAAACAAAATATTCCTTTCTATCATGCTAATTTCAATATGTCTGAAAATTTTAATTTTGAAACTTAATCATCTCAGTTTCATTGGAAGATAAGAAAAAAATTGCACCTATTCCAATAGTATTTCCGAGAATCGTAAACCAGCAATAAAATAGACATTTTTATTTTTTTAGCGTTTTATTTTTATGCTAATGTTATTAAATATTCATATCAATTAAATATAATATCTCGCTTGCTTTTTGAAGAAACTTCAAAAACAAATTTTTCTCCTCTTGCTTTTAAGATTAATATTTTTTTTTAAATTTAATTTTATATATATTTTTAGTTCGAGTATTCTTCAAAAAGTTCAATTAACTAATTAATAAAATATGTAAAGCATATTTTTATCTAGCAGAAAATTTAAACCAAACGTTTTTAAAAATATAATTTACATCTGCATTTTTTAAGAAAACAGTAATTAATAATATCAACTCTTTAATCTAGTTTACTTTCTTAAATAAAATATTGCTGTTTTTTTTTTTTTGGCACTTCACTTAAGAACAATTTCTAATTTTTGAACAGCGAAATCTTATTAAAAATCTTAATTCATTTTTTTTATAAATATTAATATGATTAAAATATTTTTCTTTGGAAACTATTGTGATCCTCAAATTTCTGCTGGATAAAAAATATTAAATTGATTAACTTATAAAGTTGAAGAAAAATTAATTTTTTTTTATTTTGTTCTTGGCATACTTTTAACTATGATTAGAGTGGTGATGTTTTATCTACAAACTTTTAATTTTAAAAGTTTTTTAATTATCTGCTTTTTTTACTTACATTAATCTTTTGTGTCATTTTTAATTATTTCATTTAGTGCTAATTAGGAACAAAATAATTTTTTATTGCTCGGTTGGGTGAGTTATTAAATAATGAATCTTTAATATCATTGTTTTACAATTTTTTTTTATAATAAATGTCTTAATCCAGTATTTTTTTAAATAAAATGGCGTATATTATATATTTAATATTATATGTTTTTAATACTGTATGTTATATAAAAAATTGTACGATAAATGTTTTATTAAATAGGTCATAATTTAAATCTGATTAAAATTTAATCAGATTTTATTCCAGATTTTAAACACTAATAAAAGATAATTAAATAATAATAAAAATAGTAATAAGATTTACTAAAAGTAATAATTACAAAATAATATTAAGTGAAATTGCAGGGATGTACAGTTTTAATTAATTATTATGTTTTTGTCTTATTTTTCTTTGTAATTTATTTAATTGGTTTTAAAATACAGAACACAATTTTCATTCATCATCATCATCATTATCAGTAGCGCAACAGCCCCATGGTGAACCAAGGCCGTCTATTTATTATATTTATATTATATTTATTTATTTTATTTATAATTTTGGGACAGGTGACATTATCCTTTTACGGTGTAGGATTATCATCCGTAAACCGAGCGCTTTACGATCATATTAGACCCATAACTCTGATGTAAAGTTTATACCGAACTACTACAAACATCCATGGCATCACCGGGATTCGAACCTAAATCCTTTGGACCGAGTGCCACAGTTTTCATTGGACAATTTAATTTTTAAAAATTATTACCACTGTCCATTGTCCAGCTTAATAGGAAATGAGTAAGAATTTGTATTTATATAGCTACAGTAAAAGAATCGTGGTGACTATGATGGAATATATATAATCAACGAAAGAATAAAATCACATTGTGCCCTTATCAAATGGAGCGGAAAATAATTATAGCAATTATTTGTTATTACCACTTCATCAACTAATTGCTGAGTGTCTAGGTCAACTGAAAATGGGTACATAGTTATAGTAAAATTTATATAGTTACAGTAAAAAAATCGTAGTCACTATGACGTAATATAATATAATCAAAAGAAAACTTCTTAGTTGAAATTTTCTGGGTTTAATACAATACTTTTTCACATTTTGTAAATTAATTAAATTAAACTATATTAAATTAATTAATTAAGTTAGTTATTTTGGGAATTAATTAAATTAATTATTTTGTGAATTAATTAAAGTAGAAATTACAGTAAATATTGAGTAAAAATTTATAACACAAATGTCTTTTAACATTGGCGAATGGCCTAAAATGAATTGAAAAAATGCAAATCGAATATAAATAAAAATAAAGAAAGTATTATAAAAATAAATGCATAATAAATACAGACAGAAACGATCTATTACTAAAGTAATTGAGACTATTGTTTTTATAAAGTAAATATTTTGAGAAAAAATCAAAACCGAAACATTTCATTTGACTTAACAAATAAAATATTTATTCTTTTTTTGCAAATTTTAATTTTAAGAATTGGCTATCTCAGATTTATTCTAGGATAAGAAAATAAAATTGCACCGTTTCCAATGGTATTTCCTAGAATCGTAAGCCAGCAACAAAATAGACATTTTTATGCTAATGTTGTTAAATATTCATATCAATTAAATATAATATCTCGTATGCTTTTTTGAAGAAACTTCAAAAAAAAAAATATTTTTCTGTTTGCTTTTAAGATGAATATTTTTTTTCAAATTTTATTTTATTCATGTTTTAGATAGAGTATTCTTCAAAAAGTTCAATTAACTAATTAATAAAATATGTGAAGTGTATTTTTTCAAAGTTATTAAGCAGAATTTTTTTAAATATAATTTGCATCTACATTTTTAAGAAAACAGTAATTAATAAGATCAGTTCTTTAATCTAGTTTACTTTCTTAAATAAAATATTGCTGTTTTTTAGGCACTTCACTTAAGAACAATTTCTAATTTTTGAAACGCGAAATCTTGTTAAAATCTTAATTCATTTTTTTTTATAAATCTCAATATGATTAAAATATTTTCTTTGGAAACTGTTGTGACCCTCAAATTTCTACTGCATAAAAAAACATTAAATTGATTAACTTAAATGTTGAAGTAAAAATTAATTTATTATTTTATTCTTGGCATACTTTTAACTATGATTAGAGTGGTGATGTTTTATCTACAAGCTTTTAATTTTAAAATTTTTTTTTAATTGTAATTTTTTTTTCTTACATTTGTCTTTTGTATCATTTTTAATTGTTTCATTAATGCTAATTAGGAATAAAAGAATTTTTTTTTTCATGGTTTGTTGAATTATTAAATAATGAATCTTTAAATATCATTGTATTGCAGTTTTTTTTTTTAATAAATGCTTTAATCCAATATTCTTTTTTTTTTTTTTCATTTTATAAAAACGGCATTTATATTACATGTTATATATTAAGGTAATTTTATGAGTTTAAATAGATCTTAATTTAAATCTTATTAAAGTTTTAAAAAAATTTTATTTCAGATTTTAAATGCTGATACAAAGTAATAGCATATTTTTCTAATTGAAATAATTCTTTATCATCATCATCGGTGCAACAGCCAAATTGGGGGGGCAAGGCCGTTTGAATAGTGGCAGATTTCAAGACAGGGGTAGTTGAGATTTCTCTTTACTGGATAGCCAGCCCTACTCATATTTGACTGGAATTTATGACGCTACCGGGACTCGAACCCGAAAGCTGAGGTACCGAGCGCTAGTCACTCAGCCATCAGGACCCTGAATGAAATAATTGCCACAATAATATTAAGTGAAATTGTAGAGGTGTACAATTTCAGTTAGTTATTATGTTTATTCCTTTTTCTTAATTATTTCTTCTATCTTCGTTAATTTCTTTTCTTCTTTTTTATTTCTTTTTTATTTAAATTTACATCGCTTTAAATACAGAACATGGTTTTCAATGCAAAATTTAATTTTTAAAAGATTATTACTACATATTCCCTCTTATTTAAAGTATGTTTATTAAATTTATGTTTCATTTATAAATTCATAATAATACATAAAACGGCTAAATGTTCATTTATTGCAATTTTTTAACTGTCTCTTTCAAAAACTCCTTCCTAAATCTGCTAAATTTTCTTATATTCGTGGATACCACTTCGGTGTTTTAACATGATTCTATCAATAGCATTATTCTCAATATGGTTAAGAGTAGAATTAAAAGTTTTTGGAAGGATTTTCAATTGTACTTGCACCTGTGTGTATGGAAGTTGTGGTTCTTAAAAATTTAGCCAGATATTAAGAAGTACTCATTTTGACTGCCGACATGATGCGACACACTATCACACATTCAGCCAAATCTACTTATTTCCATATTAGTGATTGTAGGTGCTTCGCAATCCAAACCAATTCACTTTTCTCAACGGCTTTACGTGAAATATCGCTACGAGATATGCATAACAAATTTTCAACTACTGTTGGATTTAAATAAGTTGAATTTTCTGTGGAACATAACATCATTAAAGTTGTTGTTCCAAAATTACATAAAATTAAGTTAATATTATTATATTTCGGGGAATATCAATCTATATTGTTGTTTTCTTATGCCACTTGGTCAACAGCAACTTCTAGACCAAGTCCATGACAATTGGCGAGTCATGATAAAGGGTAAAAAGGCAGTTTCTCTCTGTCTTTGACCTTGCAGCACAAAGATATGGTGTCCCCAAAGGAAGAAAAGGAGAAGTCTGATTTTGCTCCACCCGGTTATACCTCCCAGGTACTGGGTGCTCATTTTAGTCGTTTTTTTTTATTACATGCATGGGCTACAGCGGGGATATTTTAACCCGGACCCACACAGGAAAATCTATGTTATCAATATCAATCAATGTTATCAATCTATGAATTGTTATTATCTATGTTATCAATCTATAAATTGTTATTATCTATGTTATAGCAATGACTGTACATACTTCTCAATCAAAACCAAGTCCTATAATGTCCTAACCAACGTCTTACGTGATTAAATATACATAAGCTATAAATTTATGTATATCATTGTATATAATTATATCACTGTATCTAAGTTATTATCACTGTTTATAAACTACAGCTACTGATTTGAAAACAAGTAAATTCGGTTGAGAGAGTGATGTAATTTCACATTATTTCGACAGTCAGATGTAGTAATTGACATCTGATTGAATTGGACTTGGTTTTGATGGAGAAGTCACTGCTATGGAGTTGTTTTCAAAACAGACTTTATTGACAATAGTGTATTTTTCGGGGTTATTTAACAATATCCATCATAGTATTATTAAATTATTATTAAATTAAAAAGTTTTTTTAATTTTAGTTATTTATTCACATTATTTTTATACAAAATAAAAATTTCTGTTAAATTTAGATAACTGTTGATGCATCTCTCTAGTTGGTGTGCAGTAGGACTTGGTTTCGATTCATTAGAGACATATGCTCATAATCACTGTTTTGAAAACAACTCCATAGCAATGACTGTACTATAGGTACTTCTCAATCAAAACCAAGTCCTATAATGTCTTGTCCAACGGCTCACGTTATTAGATATACATAAGTTAATGTCTAACACTAGTATGTATAACACTGTATATAATTATATCACTATATATCACTGTATATAAATTACAGTCACTGTTTTTAAATCAAGTAAACTCAGTTGAGAGAGTGATCTAACTTCACATCATTTTGACAGCCAGATTTAGTGTTTGACATCTGATGAATTTTTTCCTGGATATTTAATAATATCATCCATAATATTATTAAATTAATATTGAAATAAAATGATTTTTTATTTATAACTTTAGATATTTATTTACATTATATTTATACAAAATTAAAATTTCTCATAAATTTAAATTATTGTTAATGTAATACCTACCCTAAATCTAATAAATATACTAATTAATAATTTAATTTTTATGTAAAGTACTTATTTATAATTATATTTTGTTAAGTTATAGATTTAAGTTGATTGATTTATTGTATCAATTGTTGAAATGCAATTAATAAATATAAAATTGTATATTGTTTTAAAAGCCAGCAGATGAATTTATCTAAAAATGTCTTGATGTATCATTTACATTTCATTTTCAATTAGAATTCATATTTATTTCACTGTATAATTTTAGATATTTATTCCCATTATATTTATAGAAAAAAAAATTTCTGATGAATTTAGATTACTGTTAATGTATTATTTACCCCAAAAGCTAGTAAATATACTAATTAATAATTTAATATTTATATCAAATACTTATTTATAATTATTTTTTTGCTAAGTTATACGTTTAATTTTATTACTTAATTTATTTATCAATTATTAATTAATGTAAAAATTAATTAATGTAATGCAATTAATTAATGTAAAAATTGTATATTGTTTTAAAAAATCCTAATTGTAAAGATTAATTTATCTAAAAATATCTTGATGTTTCATTTACATTCTATTCTTCAAATGGAATTCGTATTTATTATAATGTTAGTAAGAGGATTAATTATTTTACAGTTCCAATTAACTGTTATATATGAGGCAAGTTCAATTTACGAATTATAAATTTGCCAATAACATTTAAGGAATTACAACAATAAATTATTTCATAACAATTCGCAAAGTACACCCTATCCATTGTAAGTGAAATAATGTTTAGAAAGTGTAATTGATTACAACAACACTTAAACATATTAAATGATTATTAAATGTTTCAGATGCTTATGTAAGTCAAATGGTATCTCAAGTCTGGAAAATATATAATGACGAATACTTAATACTTCGTCCAAACCAAGTATCAGAAGTTTTGAATTGTAATCAAACATAATGTTTGTACACATTTTGCTTAATATTGTTACTGAAATTCCAGTTTCAGAGAGGATATTTAGAGTGTAAATTAGTTCAGACGGTTCCTTTCTAATTCTATGCAAGCGTAATCGTGTGACAAATTACGCATTGACAATTATAATTTCCAAATTATAAAGTCGTTTATGTTCTACCATCCATTTTACAGATCTCTGCTTTATTATAATGCTTTTGTCCTTGCTCACATGTTTAATTGATTACAACAGCTTGTCTACGAGAATTAGATTTGCAAAATAACTAATGGTAGTGCTTGAAAATGGGAGAGAAACTTTAAATAGTTTGAATTTCAGACTCTAAGACTTACTCAGTGTTGATTACATTAATAGTAAAATAATTTTTATTTAATGGATTTTCCATGACAATTAACAATCCATATATTTTGTACTGTAAAGGATAAATTATTATTTCAATATGTGGATGATAAAATAATGCAGAACGCAAAAGGATTAGAAGGCTAATGATATTGAGATTTAAACTTTGCTATCTATTGAGTTATTTCCAGTTAACACCGCTGTCTGATGGCCAGTTGGTTAGCTCTCTGGCTTCAGGTTCGAATACTGGCGGAGTTACGGTTGTTTGTTCTTGGTTCGTAATCTTCGTTAAAGTGTAGGTTCCTGTTTAGACCAAAGTATGCAAAAAAAAAAAAAAATGGCAGTAGAGCGACAAACCAAACACATTAGTTCCCCCCGAATGAGTGTTTAAAAATCTAAAAAAAGTTGGGGTACCGGAGTGGGTTTCCATCCTTAGATTTAATAAAAGGTCAGTCCTTTTTGGAAACGGAAAAAAAAAATTATTAAAATTGTCAACAGCTGGAAATGTTCGATTTGTTTGCCGCCACATAAAAGAATATTTTGCAATCTAGTTAAAACCAAACATATTTGGGCATGGACGTTTATTGGTGGTTCGGAATCCACTTGAAATTGTAGTGTTTAAAAAAATGACCTTAGAGCGACAAAAAAAATATTTGGGCAGGAACGTTTATTGGTGGTTCGGAATCCACGTGAAATTGTAATTATCCCAAAGTGGGCCAAAAATGACCGTAGAGCGACAATTTAATGGGCAAACGTTTATTGGTGGTTCGGAATCCACGTGAAATTGTAATTATCCCAAAGTGTGCCAAAAATGACCGTAGAGCGACAACCCAAACCAACATATTTGGGCATGAACGTTTATTGGTGGTTCGGAAATGGTGGGCAAAAATGACCGCGACAAAAACCACACATTTTGGGCATGAACGTTTGTTTGGTTCGGAATCCACATAAAATTGTAATTTTCCCAAAATGTGCCAAAATGACCGTAGAGCGAAACCCAAACCACACATATTTGGGCATGAACGTTTTATTGGTGGTTCGGAATCCACGTGAAATTGTAATTATCCCAAAGTGGGCCAAAAATGACCGTAGAGCGACAACCCAAACCACACATATTTAGGCATGAACGTTTATTGGTGGTTCGAAATCCACGTGAAATTATGTAATTATCCCAAAGTGTGCCAAAAATGACCGTAGAGCGACAACCCAAACCACACATATTTGGGCATGAACGTTTATTGGTGGTTCGGAATCCACGTGAAATTGTAATTATCCCAAAGTGTGCCAAAAATGACCGTAGAGCGACAACCCAAACCACACATATTTAGGCATGAACGTTTATTGGTGGTTCGAAATCCACGTGAAATTGTAATTATCCCAAAGTGGGCAAAAATGACCGATGGAGCGACAACCCAAACCACATATTTGGGCATGAACGTTTATTGGTGGTACGGAATCCACGTGAAATTGTAATTATCCCAAAGTGTGCCAAAAATGACCTTTTTCAAACTTTGGGTAAGCTTATCCAAGATTTATAACAGAGATCTCACTGATCTTTAATCTCAGACAAGGTAGATGGATTTCGACCTCTTTATTATTATTGGCTTGAAACTACCCAACATAATTTACGATATGGGGTGACTCTCTATCTTGCATAACGTTAAAGAAATTTCGAAACATCTTTTAAAAATTATTGTAATAATGCAGCTGGCAAACACTTATACAGTTGTCTTTGATGCCTTAAGGCAAGTGCTGCACTGATGTTACTCACTTAACACTATTCAGGAGGTGCATGTAATTTTAAGATAATCTACGGACGCTGAGTAACAATACCCCCCGAAACGCTCTACGATCATGTAAGACCGGGATCTATGGTTTAAAGTGGATTCCGAAACACTACAAACATCCAATGCACCTCCGGGTCTCGAACCCGAAACCTGTGATACCGAATGGCTCAGCGCTAGTTACTCAGCCATTAGGCCCCATAATAAAGGTCAAGATATACAGATGAAATAAATCCTCTCCATACAATATATGACATGATGGCCAATTGGCTAGAGTTCTGGCCTTTCGTACTACAAGCTTCAGCTCCGAATCCTGGCGGTGTCATTGTAAGAGGTTCGGAATCCACGTTAAAATGTAGGCCCAGTCTAATTAGCCCAAAGTGCACAAAATAACTATATAGAACAAACAAAAATTTCCATTTAAATTAGTATTAGTTTCCCGTTAGAGTGATATGACCTCCTTCAAGTTTCATGTACTCTTCCTTTTGATTGCTCCCAAATGGTTTAAAACAATGGCATTGTTTGAAACTATTCAGACTACTTATTGACAAGGGGGCATTGTTACTGCGTGTCCGTAGCTTATCTTCAATTTACAGTCTTAAGTGAGTAACGTCGGTGCAGTCACTTATGGCAAAAATTTTGGGCCTGAATGGCCGAGTGGCTGGCGCTCTGGAGCCCGGTACCACAGGTTTCGGGTTCGAGTCCCGGCGGTGTCATGGATGTTTGTTACGGTTCGGAATCCACTTTAAACCGTAGGTCCCGGTCTAACAGGATCGTAGAGCGTTGCCGGAGTATTGTTACTCCACGTTCGTATTTTAGCTTCAAGCTACATGCCCCCCTGGGTAATATTAAGTGAGTAACGTCGGTGCAGCGCTTGCTTAAGGCATTTAAGAGAACTGCCTAAATGTTTGCCAGGCTGCATTAGAAAAAATTGACAAAGAAACCTGATCGCTTATTATTATTCGTCCTCTGTCAACAAGAACACTTTATCTCCGATTGGCGAACCGGCCTGATGGCAAATTGCCTAACGTCCTGGCCTTTGGTATCAAATGCTTCGGGTTCGAATCCTGATAGGGGTATGGATGTCGGTTAATGGTTCGGAATCCACGTTAAACTGTAGGTCCCGGTCTAATTAGCCTAAAGTGTCACAAAATGTTCGTAGAGTGACAAACCAAATTGCCATGCAGTGATGTGCAGCGGGTTTTATACGCGTGCATGCATACTAGCTTTGAGTGATCAGCGTACTTGAACCAGTCCTATATTAAGTTTAATCTCACTATAGTTAAAAAATAACAAATTTAGTAAAATTGAATCTAAAAACAATATATTAAGCAATGTACAAAATGTAGACAAATACTGTTTGTAAGATATAAAAAAAATATATTTTAATTTTTCTTCGATGTTCAATTATTTTCAAATTTATTTTTCTGGGTGTTCCAAAGAAAGATCTTATTAAAGGAAGTGAACTGAATTAAAATGTAGAATATTGAAAACTGCATTTGATATTTTGCATCAAATTCTTCGTTTAGCAGAATAAAAAAATGTACTGCAGAATATATTTCGACAGATTTAAATGATTAAAAGAATGTATTATAGATACAATTTTTACGTAGCCATATTGCATAAAGTATAGTAGATGGAACGATTGTATTATTTAATATGAATTGAATGTTTGTGTTCACTATTTTAAAAAGATCACAAACGCAAATCGTTTGAACATATATCAAAATAGGCTGTATAGATGGGCATCAATGCACTTATTCCAGTGATTACGAATCAATTTTATATCAGTTTCCAAGAAAACTTTTCATTGTTATTAAATTCATTAAATGATTTTATGACAGCTTTTTTTGACAAAGCATTCATTAATTAAAAACTATTTTAACTATTTAAAGAAGTAATAGCCAGAAAAGAACAAGTGATGTCAATATGGTGTAAAAGGCGAAACCTCAAATTTCAACTTGATTCAATTTTCAATATGTTTTCTGCTATGTGACTTGTAAAAAATGAGTTTCTGCTTTATCATAAAGAAGATTGATTCATTCATGTCGCATTTTCGATTCATCAATGCTGGTTCTGATAACAATATCTGATGCATAATACCAATTTGCTGGCAGCAATACTTGTGCATTTATTTTTTTACCTATTTCTAAGAACTGCAATAGATAACTTCTTTTTGATACCCCAAACACATCAACATTGAATGGCTTGGATGTAAGCTTAATTGTAAACTTTGGTATTTGATGTTTGGATTCCTGGAGCTTCCTAGCCCCGAGGGCCTCATCTGTAGAAAAGGTATGTAGAGTTTACTATTAGGTAAATTGCTGTAAACTTTTGCATAAACAATTACATAATATAATCTTATTTAACTTTCAATATATCTTTCAATAAATATATCTAGATATATTGAATGAGAATTAGTTGAAGTGGGTAATATCGTAGATATTATTTCTATAGATCCACGATTTAGTGGATATGTATAATAAATATATATTTTATAGAACGTTATCTAATAATAAAGTGTTCATTTCTAGCTGAAAACCTAATAGAATAAACGCTTTATATATTGCTTGTTACTAAAGATGCTTAATTAATCAATCGTAAATGACTAAAATGTTTTGAAATTTTCTTTTTGAAATATTAAAGAATCGAATCTGTATATCGTTTATGCAATTTAATTTTGGTTTTCAAAATCGTATAAATGAGCACTTTTAATATCGATAGATTTGAGATTTCATTATCAATCCGATTCATAATAGTACCTCAAAAAGAATAATACGAAATATGTTTTGTCTTTTGTTTATTTATAAATAGTTAAGCAATTTGTGTTGTCACTGATAAGATTGTTTTAAATTATATTTTGAATATACATTGATTTATTTTAATGTGTTTTACACGTAATATTTTTCTAAGCATTTAATGATTAGTGAAAATCGTATTAATAATGCATGAAACTACAAACGCAAGTAATATATTTATTAACTTAAAATAAGCACCATTGGACATGACTTTGGAATCCTCACTTTATTCGTTAACGCGAGATTACGCTACCATCAGCTAGACTTACACCCTTGAGTTTCTTTAAATATTGTCATCTTCCACGATGACAATATTAACAATAACCTTGCTCATTTTAGCCAATTCCATGAACTGCTGAACTGGTGGAATCATAAAATTTGGTGTGTTTTGCTGTCTCTTTTGAACAATATGCGATATATTTTGCAATAACATTAAGATCTGGAGAATTGGAGAAACAAGTAAAATGAAAGACGTCTACCTCAACAAATCATACAAAATTTGACAATATAGAAAAAGTTTTAATATAATAAATAACAACATTACTTTGAAGCTATTTTACCTGCAGTACATCTACATATTTTGTTTATTTCATACTTTGCAAACCAATTTTACAAAATTATATAATGAAAATGTCGTTTCAATATTGTGATTCTGGAATGAAGTTATTCTAGAAGAAGTCGCTTTTCGCTTAACCTTTTAATTTGAAAGTTGCAAATAGTTCACGAATTTCGTGCCGATAGATACCAGGACTAAATGTCCATTTCATCAATCGAAATGTCTCTAAAGATAATAGCAGTTGTCATTGTTTTTGTTAGTGTTCTAATGCTTTATTTTGTTCTATGTTTTATATATGTTCTAATGTTTTATATATATAGGTGAACTAGCTAAAAATGTTAATTAAAATAAGTAATGAAACTTTCCTCAATTTAGAAAATTTTTAGTAATGCAATTGGGTATTTTAAAGTCCCCCCTAAACAATTTTGCATTTAATGGAATATAAATATAATTTACAACTCTTGGGCCAGAAGGAAAATTCATCCAATTTAATAAATACTATAGAAAGAATAAACAATTAATCTTTTCAAAGAACCATTACCCCTGATATATTCACGGAATTCTGTGCACGCGCTCCTTAAAATTGAAAAATTATTTTTTTTTTTATTTTTGCTCCTTTTACTGAATACTATTTAATCATTGTGTGCCATTCATTTCATTTATTTAACCCTCATTTTCTTTTTTGCATTGCACACCTATCGTTTAACTATTACTTCTATAGTATCAAGAGATATTTTAACCATCTTAATGTGTATTACTATAAATGAATGATTTTTTTCCATTTGAATTTTGTATGTTATTTCCACTATTCTCAACTTTTAAACTAATTTGGAGTTGCATAGTAGTGAATAAAGGGTAAGGTGTGGGAAAAAAATGCAATGCAATTGTAATTCCAAGAACAATAACAATGACGAAATTAAATAAAACTAGATATTTTATTCAGGATAGTCTTACAAATACCGGTCGTTATAATATTTATTACTTATATACAGTCTGGTAAAAACTTTTTAGGCCAGTAAAAATTTTTTAGAAAATGTAAAATGAAATAAAAGGGATTCAAATTGAATATTAATTATTAAAGTTCATTGTTAAGAAATAAATGCTATAAACATAATTTGTAAATACATAATTATGGAAAAGGGTTTATTTGCAAAAAAAAAAATAGCATTTCTGCCTTGAAATAAAAAATAATGACACCAGTCATTTTTAAAAATAAAGATTTGATTTCGAGTATTCCATTGCAACTACTAGCTTGTGGAAACGCTGCAATTTTCATATTTGTCATACGTTTCTTTGAAATAAAATGGTAATCTTTGTGAAGATGGCGTAGGGTAAGAAGTTACCTAATCGTGGAAGAGGACAAATCATGAAGCTTTGTCTTCAAAAACAGGAATGAGTCGTGCTATTGCGATAAAGATAGGAAGATCAAATGAATGATTAATTAGTCAACAATTTTTTAAAATTGAAAGACATTATGGTAAAAAGAATACTGGGGGAAGATCTAAAGCTTTGTCCTCGCGTGATGAAAGAAGAGTTTGCCACCCATCTGCATCTCTGGAAAGTACTCAACCGGGAAACTGATTCCGACGACAGGTTTAAAAGTTTGTCAAAAACATTTATAACAGAATTAGAAGGTCTGGAAGGTACACTTATACAGCAAAATTGACTAAGCCTCAGTTACTGCAGAGATACAAGATAGAGCGTTTGAACTTTGGCCAGAAAGTCATGACCTGGGACAACCAATGGATAGAAATTATTTTTCTGACGAAAGAAAATGGAATTTGGATGGACCAGATGGCTGGAATTTCTACTGGCATGATATAAGAAATGAAAAAGAAATATTCTCCAATCGCCAATTAGGTGGAGGGTTGTCATGACTTGGGGCTGTTTTTCTTGCAATGGTGTGGGCTCAATTGCATTCGTTTTAGGTAGAATGAATTCACAAGGATACCAAAATGTCCTAACAAATCATCTTTTGCCAAATGCTGAATGTCTTGCTGGAGAAAATTGGAAATATCAGCAAGACAATGCATTCAATCCATTCGAGTAACAGCAAAAAAATTGGTTCCAAGTCAACAATGTTGAAACTGGAAATGGCCAGCTAGATCACCTGACCTCAACCCAATCAAGAACCTTTGGGCTAACTAGCAAGAAGAGTTTATGCAAATGGGAGACATTTTACATCAACAACAGAGCTGAAATCTACTATCACAGACGAATGGTATAAAACCGACCCCACCCTTTGTCAAAAACTCGTTTCATCCATGAAAACAAGAATATTTGAAAATTCGAAGTAATGGCTCCTACACAACCTTCTAAGAATTTGTAATTTTTTCTTATATGTTATTTTCTGTGTTGGCCTTAAAGTTTTTACTCAAACTCAAATATTCAATCTGTGTGTTCTGTAATATTTTCTAATAATAAAATATTTGCAAATTAATTTTCTACTTTTTTTTTACTTTTATTTAAACTCAATAATTATGAATCAAATGGTATTTTAATTTCTCTGTTTAAATGGGATTGTTCTCTCAAAAATATCTAAAATGGCCTTAAAGTTTTTACTCAGCGACAGTATCAAGCAGTATCTTTTTGCCATATTCATGTATTCCTATAAATCAATGACCAATTTTTTTTTCATTTGAATTTTGTATATTATTTCTACTGCCATCAACTTTTTCACTGATATGGGGCTGTGTAGTAAGGGATAAGGAGTACAGTGGGAAAAAAATGTATCAAGAAAAAAAAAATAATGACGGAAATATATACAATTACATATTTTTTCAAGATTCAAGATAACCTTACAGACGATGCTCTGTTAATTTTTATTCTTAATTGGTTTGTTTGTAAATAAAATGAATAATTTAATTTTTCGAGATTCAGATCCAACTAACCCTTTTTATAATATGATATATAAAATCATATTCAATACTCTTCGTAAAACAAACATTTCTTTGTCTTTTCATTGAATCACTTAATACAAAAATCATGCAACTTTTGAAGAATGATTAATTAATAGCCATGAACTTATAAATGTGTTCATTAGTGTTTAAAAACGTATCTGACCAGATCAAAATTTACTGATTAATGTATGCGAGTACACCCATCTGCACTCTGTTCTTCGTCATTGTCGATAACCGATTAAGGAAACTTGAGCTCTGCGAACCATCTGCAAACTTCCATCCACATTTCACCTTGCAACAAATTTGCAAACTTTTAATGGCTCCCTGAAATCCCAAATCCTTTACTGCTGCCATAAATGGAGAACTCTAAATGCCCCCCCTTAAGCTGGCGAGCTGGTTTCTGGTCAATAATTCAGATTCCTTCCTCATTATGCATGCACAATATGCCATGCTGGGAAAGTGGAAGTCTGCAATTCCAAAAGCACACAAATGCTTCGCTCTGCCCACCCTACGGCTTGGAGGACTTCTATTTCCAGCTCAAATTGCCCACCGGCGTCAACGCGAAAGGTGAGATGTTTGCTCCGATCCACAGTGGACACTCCGTGGATAAAATATGCGAGGCCGGTTCTGTTTAAATGATTGGCCCTTGTTTGCCTGCGAGAGGTCTGTATTCAAAATGGACCATTCAATAGGTTGGGGTAGGTTTCCAGGCAGGTGAATGGTATGGGATAGACAGTATTATGTTTGCAAAGTAATTTAATTACTGGAATAGTTTTAAATGCCAGAAATATTCTTGAGAAAATATTTAAATACTTGTAATTAGAGATAGAAAACGTTTCAGATGAAACGGCAACAATTTTTCTAACTTATGTATAATAAAAATTACTTACTTAATTAATTATAAAACAACAAATTTTAAATACATAATGCAAAATGCCCGTTTCGGGATTCAGTGGCAACGTGAGGCGCTAGTAAGCAATGGGGCTGATGTTCAATCAGCTGGCGGCTTTGTTTCAAAACTATTTCAAAAACGAGGAAATTCGATCACGTTTGTGATGCTCAGTATCATAAGTCGTACTACCTGATGGGAGTTTTTCGGGATTCTCCTATACGATACGCAAATGGGTTTGGCAAATGGGGTTGCTCTCTCAAGATACTTAAAAGGACTTCCATCCTTCTTCAGCGACACGTGTGCCATGTCAGTGATTGGCCCTTGTTTGCCTGTGAGAGGTCTGTATTCAAAATGAACAAAAAAAGTTTGATTATTTTGCATTCAACAACACGGAGGCAAATCAGACTTCTAACTATTGCCTCTCCCCTTTTTTCCCTTCATAAAATGAGTTCATACGGATTCGTGGGCTTGGTCTAGATGTCTACCAAGTGGGACAAGAAAGAACAATATGGCATTGGCGGAAATAAATACAATTAAATATTTTATTCAAGATAGCCTTACAGACAACGCTCGTTTTAATTTTAATTCCTAAATGGTTTGTTTGTAAATAAGGTTAATAATTAATCTTATTGGAGTTTTAGATCCAACTAATCTCTTTTTATATAAAACATAAAATCATATTCAATACTGTTATACTATTTGTAAAACAAATATTGCTTTTCTTTTTAGTCAGTCACTTAATACATAAAAATTATGCAACTTTTGAAGAATGATTAATTAAAAACCAGTCATGAACTCATAACCGTGTTCATTAATGTTCAAAAACGTATCTGACCAGAAGAAAATTACATAAATCAATGATTAATTTATGCGAGCACAGCTTTCCGCTGACTGTTCTTCGTCATTGTCGATAAGCGATTAGGAAAACTTGAGCTCTGCATTTCACCTCGCAGCAAATCTGCAAAAGTTCAAACTTTTAATGGCTTTCTGAAATCCCAAATCCTTTTTACCGCAGCCAGAAATGGAGAACTCTAATCCCTCCCCCTCCATTAACTGGCGAGCTAGTTTCTGGTCAATAATTCAGATTCCTTCATTATGCATGCACACTATGCCATGCTGGGAAAGTGGAAGTCCGCCCGCCTTCAATACCGAAATCACACAAATGCTTCGCTCTGCCCACCGTACGGTTTGAGGGCTAATATTTCCAGCTCGAATTGCCCGCCGGCGTTAACGCGCGAAAGGTGAGATGTTTGTTCCCATCTAAGTGGACACTCCATGATAAAATATACGAGGACGGTTCTGTTCGCAAATGATTGGCCCTTGTTTGCCTGGGAGCTCTACAGTTTGTATTTAAAATGGCCAATGAAAAGGTTGGGTTTGGCTGAGGCAGTGAATTCTTGAATAACATGGGATAGACAGCATTGTGTTGTTAAGTAATTTAATTTCTGAATAGTTTTAAATGCCTGAAATATTCTTTGTGATAATACGTAATTACTGGTATTTAGTGATAGGAAAAGTTTCAGATGAAACAATAAATTTTCCTAAATATCTATATATGATATAAAATAATTAATTATAAAACGAAACATGTTAAATACATTACTAAGCAAAAAAATTTTTTTTTCTGACTGCAGGCTTACTGGCAACATGAGGAGCTAGTGAGCATATTGGGGGAATATTACATTCTATTCTCTGAATGATGTAGAGATCTTCCAAAATCGAGGAGATGCGATGGTCTTTGTGATGTTCAGCATCTTTCCTGTAAGGCGGTCAAATTGCAGAAAGTTTTTCGGGTTTTCTTCCATACGATATGAAAATGCGTAGTAGTTCTTCCTAAAATTCTCCTCAAGACACTTTCCAAAACCTAATGACACGGAGCCAAGTAAGACTTCTAGTCTTGGATGCTCCATCACAACAGAAGCTGCTCCTTTCCTAAACCACAAGTCAATATTGATTCGTGTGCTTGAATGTTAAGAATGGGAATGGGAGAAGAAGGGTTAAGAATGGAATGAAACACCAACATAGCAATGTCGGCATTTATACCATAAAATATTTTATTCAAGATAACCTAACATGCGACGGCCATCATAATTTTTATTCCTAAATTGAAGTCGTTTGTAAATAAAATTAATAATTTATTCTCATTCGAGATTCAGACCCAACTAACCTATTTTTATTATATGATATATAAAAAAACAAATGTTCAAAATTCTGTGTAAAATAAATATTGCTTTCTCTTTTTATTGCATTTTATTTTATTATGCAATTTTTGATGAATGATTAATTAAAAACCACGAATTCATAAATGTGTTGCATAGTAATGGATTAGGGGTAAGGTGTGGGAAAAAGGTACTACAAAGGAAATTAAAAAAAAATAATAAAAAATGAAAATAAATACAACTATATAATTTATTGAAGAGTCAAGATAACCTTTCAGACGCCGCTCGTTTTAATTTTTTTTTTTTTTGTCTAATTGGTAAGTTTGTAAATAAAATTAATAATTTAATGTTATTTGAGATTCAGATCCTACTAACCTCTTTTTATATAAAACATAATATCATGTTCAATACTGTTCGTAAATCAAATATTGCTTAGTCTTTTTTATTGAATCAATTAAGTATTAAAATTATGGAACTATTGATGAATGATGAATTAAAAACCATGAACTCTTTAACATGAAATCATAAATGTGTTCATTAAAGTTTAAAAACGTATTTGACGAGAAAAAATTACATAATTTAATACTTAATTAGTTAACACTTAAAAAAATTTACATAATTTTTTAGCAATACTTAGGTGGGCCTGGGCAGTTTGAAGATATGCTACGGACGCAAATATCACTAAACCCACAAAGCTCTGGGTACATACTATTAGACTGGAACCTACGTTTTAAAGTGGGTTCCGAAACACTAAAAACATCCATGGCACCGTCGGGATTCCTACAGGAAACCAGTGGGTCCAAGTTACCGAACGCTAGCCACTAGGCCATCAGGCCTCATTTGTTTGTAAGTAAAATTAATAATTTCATCTTATTCGAGATTCAGATCCAACAAACCGCTTTTCTATAATATGATATATAAAAACAAAAATCATGTTCAATTCTCTTTTGTAAAATAAATACTTCTTTATTTTTTCATTGCGTTAATTATGCATAAAAATATTCATCATTTCATCATCTAAAACTCCCTAAACGTGTTCATTAATGTTTAAAAACATATCTGAATGAGAAGCAAATTGCATAATCCAATGCTTAATTTATGCAAGTAGAGCTTTCCACTCTCTGTTCTTCGCCATTGTCGATAACCGATTAGGAAATCTTAAGCTCTGCGCACCATTTGCAAACTTCCCTTCACATTTCACTTCACAGCAAATCTGCAAAAGTTCAAACTTTGAAAGGCTTTCTGAAATCCCACATCCTTTTCTACTGCTTCCAGAAATGGAGAACTTTAAATGCCCCCACACACACACACGCTAAACTGGCGGGCATGTTTCTAGTCAATAATTCAGATTCCTTCTTCATTATGCATGCACAGTGTGCCATGCTGGGAAAATGGAAGTCCGCCCGTCTTCAATACCAAAATGACACAAATGCTTCGCTTTGCCCACCATACGGTTTGGGAGAGTTATATTTCCAGCTCAGGTTGCCCAGCGGCGTTAACGCGAAAGGTGAGATGTATGCTCCGATCCAAAGTGGACACTCCGGGATAAAATATGAGAGGACGGTTCGGTTTTTAAGTGATTGGCCTTTGTTTGCCTGCCAGAGGTTTTGCATTCGAAATGACCAATCAAAAGTTTGGGGGTGGGCAGCAAGGCAGGTGAATTCTTGAATGCTATGGGATGGACAGTATTATGAACTCGTCAAATAATTTAATTTCTGAATAGTTTTAAATGCCAGAATTGTTCTTGAGATAATATTTAATTTCTTGTATCTAGTGATAGGAAAAGATTAAGATGAAAGTACAAAATTCTCTTAAATATATATATGTTTTAAAAATTAATAAAAAAATAAAACTTGTTAAATATATTACAATTCAAAATGTCCGACTCGTGGCTCAGTGGCATCGTGCGCCGTTGGTGAGCATTAGAAGTCGGCTTCCGGATTTGTGGTAGAGACTGTTTCAAAAGAGACCTGATGGTGTTTGTGATGTTCAGTATCTTGCCTCATTAGTCTGTCTATCTGGTGGTAATTTTCTGGTTTCTCCCATATGATATGCAAATGCTGGTTTGTTCTCCCTAAAAGTTCTCCCCGATGGCACTTCCCTCCTTATTCAGATTTCTACCAACGTGTGCTCCCTCACAACAAAGTTGCCACCGTTTACCTTCAACCAGTAGTCAGTCGGGTTCGTGGGCTTGATCTATATGTACACTAAGTGGAAAAAGAAAAACAACATAGAAATGGCGGAAATAAAATAAAATTAAATATTTTATTCAAGATAACCTTACAGACAACAAGCGTTTTAATTTTTATTCCTAAATCGTTTGTTTAAAATAAAATTAATAATTTAATCTTCTTGGAAGTTTAGATCCAAATAATCATTTTTTCTGAAAACATAAAATGATGGTCAATACTCTACGTAAAACAAATATTGCTTTGTATTTTTATTGAATCAGTTAAGTATAAAAAATTATGCAACTTTACATGAATTTTTAATTAAAAAGCCATTAACTGATAAATGTGTTCATTAATGCTTAAAACATATCTCACCAGAATAAAATTACATAATTCAATGCTTAATTTATGCGAGTAGAGTCCCTCTCTCTGTTCTTCGCCATTGTCGATAACCGATTAGGAAAACTTGAGCTCTGCGAACCATTTGCAAACTTCCTGCACATTGCACCTCACAGCAAATCTGCAAAGTTCAAACTTTTAATGCTTTCTGAAATCCCAAATCCATTTCTACTGCTGCCAGAAATGGACAGCTCTAAATACCCCCTCCCCCTCTAAACTGAAGGGTTAATTTCTATTCAATAATTCAGATTCCTTCTTCATTATACATACACAGTGTGCCATGCTGGGAAACTGGAATTCCGTCCGCCTTCAATACCCAAAAGCCCTTTTACAAATGCTTCGCTCTGCCCACCATACGGTTTGGAGGACTTCTATTTCCAGCTCAAATTGCCCGCCGGCGTCAACGCGAAAGGTGAGATGTTTGCTCCGATCCACAGTGGACAGTCCACGATAAAATATGCGAGCACGGTCGGTTGGAAGTGATTGGCCCTTGTTTGCCTGCGAGAGGTTTGTATTCCAAATGACCAATCAAAAGTTGGGGTAGGCTGCGAGGCAGGTGAATTCTTGAATGCTATGGGATAGACAGTATTATGCTGACAAATAACTTAATTTCTGAATAGTTTTAAATGCCAGAAATGTTCTTGAGATAATATTTAATTACTTGTATTATAGAGTGATAGGAGAAGGTTTCATATGAAAGTAACAAATTCTACAAAATATCAATATGTAATAAAAATTAAATTAATTAATTAGTAAACGAAGCATGTTAAATATCAGTATTGCAATGCATTGGTGGCTAAGTGGCATCCTGCGTTATTGATGAGCATTAGCGGTGAGATCCAGTCCTCTGGCGGCTTTGTTGTAGACACTGTTTCAAAACGCGGAAATTCGTTGACGTTCGAGTTGTTCAGTATGTTGCCTCGCAAGATGAACTAACTGGTTGGAGTGTTCCATGATTACTCAGATACGATACGCAAGTGCGGGGTAATTTCCCCCTGAAATAATCCTCTCGAAAGGGACTACCATCCTTCTTCAGCGTCACGGAGGCAAGTCAGATTTTTACCTGTGGATGCTTCCTCACAGCAGAAGCTGTCCCCCTTTTCAATTCAACCATGAGTTCATGCAGGTTCGTGGGCTTGGTCTACATGTCTACCAAGTGGGATAAGATACAACAACATATCAATCACGAAAATACGTACAATTAAATATTTTATTCAAGATAATCTTACAGACAAAGATCTATAAAATTTGTATTCCTAAATATGCTTGTTTGTAAAAAAATTAATAATTTAATCTTTTCGAGATTTATATCTAATTAATAAATTTTTATAATATGACTTTTAAAAATATAAATTTATATTTAACGCTCTACATAAATCAAATATTGCTTTATTTTTACTGAGTCATTTATGTTTAAGAATTCTCTAACTTTTGATGAATGATTAAATAAAAGCCATAAATTCTTAAATGTGTTACTTAAAGGTGTGAGAGAAGAAGGTAACGCAATAGATATTCCAATAACAATAGCAAATGACGACAATAAATACAGTGAAGTATTTTATTCAAGATAACCTTATAAACAATGGTCTTCATAATTTTTATTAGAGAGCTTTTGTTAAAAAAAAAGATTAATAATTTAATATTATTCAAAACAAATATTGATTCAGATAAATAATTTTTAATTTTCTTATAAAAATATGTTCATTAATGTTTCAAAAGGTATCTAACCAGAAGAAAATTACATAATTCAATGCTATAAAATCAGGTTATATACTCTTCATTTGTAAAACAAATATTGCTTTGTCTTTTTATTTTTATTCAAGATCCAGTTATAAATAATTTTTATTCAACTTTTGGTGAATGATTAATAAAAACATAAAATCGCCATGAACTCATAAATGTGTTCATTTTGATGGATGATGGATGCATGTTTAAAAAACGTATCTGACCAGAAGAAAACTACACATTTTAATGCTTAATTTATGCGAGTACAGATTCCCACTCTCTGCTCTTCGTCATTGTCGATAACCGATTAGGAAAACTTGAGCTCTGCGAACCATTTGCAAACTTCCCCGCACATTTCACCGCGCAGCAAATCTGCAAAAGTTCAAACTTTTAATGGCTTTCTGAAATCCTTTTCTACTGCTGCCAGAAATGGAGAACTCTAAACGTCCCCCCTAAAAGGGGCGATCTAGTTTCTAGTCAATAATTCAGATTCCTTCTTCATTATGCATGCGCACTATGCCATGCCGGGAAAGTGGAAGTCCGCCCGCCTTCAATACCGAAAGCACACAAATGCTTTGCTCTGCCCACCATACGGTTTGGAGGACTAGTATTTCTAGCTGAAATTGCCCCCGGCGTCAACGCGAAAGGTGAGATGTTTACTCTGATCCAGAGTGGACATTACGTGGTAAAATATGCGACGACGGTTCTGTTCAAGTGATTGGCCCCTGTTTACCTGTAGAGGTTATTCAAAATGACCATTCAAAAAAGGTTGGGGTGGACTGCGAGGCAGGTAATTTCTTGAATGCTATGGGTTAGGACTAGTATTATGTTATCAAATAATTTAATTTCTGAATAGTTTTAAATGTCAGAAATGTTCTTGAGATAATATTTAATTACTTGTATTTAGTGATAGGAAAAATATTTCAGATGAAAGTAACAGATTTTTCTGAATATCTATATATTGCCAAAATTTAATTAATTAAAAATCAAAATATGTTAAATATATTACAATGCAAAAAGCCCGACTCGTAGCTCAGTGGCAACATGCGCCGCTGGAGAACATTACTGGATGTTTTGTTGTAGCGATATTTTCAAAACCGAGGTAACGCGATAGCGTCCGTGATGTTCATTACATTGCATCGCAAGTCGGACTACCTGGTGGAAGTTTTCCGCTTTTATCATGCAATAAGCAAATTCGAGGTAACGCACCCTAAAAGTAATCCCGAAAGACATTTCCTTCCTCCTTCAGCGACACGGAGACAGCTCAGACTTCTACCTACGGGTGCACCATCTCAACAGAAGCTGCTCCCATTTGCATTCAAACATAAATCCATACGGGTTCGTGGGCTTGTCTAGATGTCTACCCAGTGGAATAAGAAGCAACAACATAGCAATGAAGAAAAAATAAATACAGTTAAATATTTTATTCAAGTTAACCTCATAGACGTTGAGTCGTTATAATTTTTATTCCTAAACAGTTTGTTTGCAAATATAATTAGTAATCAAATTTTATTCGAGATTCAGTTCCAAATAACACCATTTTATAATATGATATATAAAAGCATAAAAACCTGTTTTTTTAATATGATATATAAAAGCATAAAATCACGTTTTTATAATATGACAGATAAAAACATAAAATTATGTGCAATAATCTACATGAAACATATATTGCTTTATCATTTTATTAAGTCATTACATATAAAAATTAAGCAACTTTTCATGAGTGATTGCTTAACAGCCATGAACTTATAAATGTGTTTGAAAACATATCTGACCGGAAGAAAATTGCATAATCCAATGCTTAATTATGCAAGTAGAGCTTTCCGCTCTCTGTTCTTCGTCATTGTCGATAACCGATTAGGACACCTAAGCTCTGCCAATCATTTGCAAACTTCCTCTACATTTCACCCCGCAGCAAATCCGCAAAAGTTCAAACTTTAAATGGCTTTCTGAAATCCCAAACCCTTTTCTACTGCTGCCAGAAATGGAAAACTCTAACCCCCCCCTAAAACTGGCGAGCTGGTTTCTAGTCAATAATTCAGATTCCTTCCTCAATATGCATGCACACTATGCCATGCTGGGAAAGTGGAAGTCTGCAATATCAAAAGCACACAAATGCTTCGCTCTGCCCACCCATACGGCTTTGAGGACTTCTACTTCCAGCTGAAATTGCCCGCCGGCGTCAACGCGAAAGGTGAGATGTTTGCTTCGATCCAAAGTGGACACTCCGTGATAAAATATGCGAGGACGGTTCGGTTTAAGTGATTGGCCTTTGTTTGCCTGCGAGAGGTTTGTGCTCAAAATGGCGAATCAAAAGGTTGGCGTAGGCTGCGGGGGCAGGTGAATACTTTAATGTTATTTGATAGAGAGTATTATGCTGTCAAATATTTTAATTTCTGAATAGTTTTAAACTATTATATAGCTAATAGTTTTAAAGCTGAATAGTTATAAAATATTCAATTAAAAAAAAGTTTCAGAAGAAAGTAATAAATGGTTATAAATATACATACATAATAAAAAAATAATTAATAGTTTGATTAAAAAACTTAATCATGATAAATATATTATAATGTAATAAGACCGACTCGTGGGCTAAATAGTTGCATTTTGCGCCACTGGTGAGCATTAAGAGTGAGGTTCAATCAGCTGGCGGTTTTGTTGTGTACACTGTTTCAAAAACGGGGAAATTCGATGATGTTCGCGTTGTTCAGCATTTTGCCTCGTAAATCGGACTACCTGGTAGGAGTGATCCAGGATTTCATCCATACGATATGCAAATGCTGGGTAATTCCACCTGAAAGTTCTCCCCGAAGGCACTTCTCTCCTTCTACAGCGACACGGAGCCAAATCAGATTTCTACATACGGGTGCTAAATCAAACCAGAAGCTGCCTCCTTTCCCTTCAAGCATGAGTCTATACGATTTAGCGGGCTTTGTGTAGATGTCTACTAGGTGGGATAAAAAACATCAACAGAGCAATGAACAAAATAAATACAGCTAAATATTTTACTTAAGTTACCCTTGCAGACAACGATCGTTAAAATTTTTTATTTTTTGAATTGTTAGTTTATAAGCAAAATTGATAATTTAATCTTAATCGAGACTCAGATCCAACTAACCGCTTTCTATAATATGACATATAAAGACATAACATCATGTTCAATACTCTTTGTAAATCAAATGCTGCTTTGTCTCTTTATTTTGCCACTTAATGCATAAAAATTATACAACTTTTGATCATTAATTAAAAGCCATGGACTCGTAAATGTGTTCATTAATGTTTAAAAATGTATCTGACCAGAAGAAAACTACATAATTCAATGCTTAATTTATGCGAGTACAGCTTTCCGCTCGCGGTTCTTCGCCTTTGTCTATAACCGATGAGAAAAACTTAAGCTCTGCGAACCATTTGCAAACTTCCCTGCACATTTCACCTCTAAGCAAATCTTAAAAAGTTCAAACTTTTAATGGCTTTCTTAAATCCTTTTCTACTTCTGCCAGAATTGGAGAACTCTAATCGCCCTCCCCCCCACATAAACTGGCAAGCTACTTTCTGGTCAATAATTCAGATTCCTTCTTCATTATGCATGCACACTATACCATGCTGGAAAGTGGAAGTCTTCGATATCAAAGTACACAAATGCTTCTCTCTGCCCACCATACGGTTTGGAGGACTCGTATTTCCAGCTCAAATTGCCCACCGGCGTCAACGCGAAAAGGTGCGATGTTTGCTCCCATCCAAAGTGGACACTCCGCGATAAAATATGCGAGGACGGTTCGGTTTAAGGGATTGGCCCTTGTTTGCCTGCGAGAGGTTTGTGTTCAAAATGGCCATTTAAAAGGTTGGTGTTAGGATGCTGAGGCAGGTGAATTCTTGAATGCTATGGGATAGACAGTATTATGTTGTCAAATAATTTAATTTCTGAATAGTTTAAAATATGTATTTCAGATAATATTTAATTAGTTGTATTTAGTAATACGAAATGCTTCAATTGAAATTAAAATTTTCTTAAATATCTGTTTAAAATAAAAAATAAATAAGTTAATTAAAAAACGAAACTTGTTTAATATGTTACAAGCCCGACTCGCGATATTCAATATCTTGTCTTCTAATTCAGAATACATGGCGGAAATTTTTCGGGTTTTCTCCCATATAATATACAAATGCGGGATTGTTCTTCCTAAAAGTCCTCTCGAAAGGCACTACCTTCCTACTCCAGCGAAAGCAGCCTAGTCTGACTTCGGCCTACGGGTGCTCCATCATAACAGAAACTGTCCCCTTCTCCCTTTAATCATGAGTCCCTACGGATTCGTGAACTTGGCCTAGACGTCTACAAGTAGGGATAGAAACAACAACATAGCAATGACGGATATAAATTAAATATTTTATTCAAAAAATAAACTTACAGATAACAGATTTATTTCTAAATGATTTGCTTTGTAAATGAAATTAATAATTTAATCTTATTAGAGATTGAGATTCAACCAACCGCTTTTTGCAATAAGGCTCATTAAAACACAAAATCATATTCAATACTCTTCGTAAAATAAATATCGCTTTTGTTTTTGTTATGTCAGTTACATATAAAAATTATGTGACTTTTATTGAATTATTAAATTAAAAGTCATGATCTCATAAATGTATTAAATATTAATGGATTCGGGTTAAGGTCCGAAAAAAAGGTAACATAATTGATATTCCAACAACAATAACAATGACGAAAATAAATACAACTAAATATTTTATTCAAGTTAACCTTACAGACAACGGTCGCTATAATTTTTAAACCTAAATTTTGTAAAAAAACTAATAATTTAATCTTATTCGAGATTCACATTCAACTAATTCCTTTTTTATAATATGATATATAAAAGTATCATATTTAATACTCTACGTAAAACAAATATTGCATTGTATTTTTATTGAGTCACTTAATGCACAAAAATTCTGCAACATTTGATGAATGATTAATTAAAAGCCATGAACTCCAAAATGTGCTCATCAACGTTTAAAAACGTATCTGACCAGAAGAAAATTACATGATCCAATGCTCAATTTATGCAAGTGCAGATTTCCACTCTCTGTCCTACGTCATTGTCGATAGCCGATTAGGAAAACTTAAGCTCTGCGGACCATTTGCAAACTTCCCCGCACATTTCACCTCGCAGCAAATCTGCAAAAGTTGAAACTTTTAATGGCTTTCCGAAATCCCAAATCCTTTTCAACTGCAGCCAGAAATGGAGAACTATAAGTCCCCCTAAACTAGCGAGCTGGTTTCCAGTCAATAGTTCAGATCCCTTCTTCATTATGCATGCACAACATGCCATGCTGGGAAAGTGGAAGTCTGCCCGCCTTCAATACCAAAAGCACACAAATGCTTCGCTCTGCCCACCATACGGTTTGGAGGACTTCCATATTTCCAGCTCAAATTGCCCATCGGCGTCAACGCGAAAGGTGAGATGTTTGCTCCGATCCACAGTGGACGCTCCGTGATAAAATATGCGAGGACGGTTCGATTTTAAGGGATTGGCCCTTGTTCGGCTGCGAGAAGTTTGTATTCAAAATGACCAATCAAAAGGTTGGAGTAGGCTTCGAGGCAGGTGAATGCTATGGGATAGACGATATTATGTCAAATAATTTAATTTCTGAATAGTTTTAAATGACAGAAATATTCTTGAAATAATATTTAATTAATTGTATTTAGTAATAGGAAACGTTTCAGATTAAATTAACAATTTTTCAAAATATCTATATATAATAAAAAATTAATTAATTAATTTAATGCATTACAATGCAAAAAGTCCGATTCGTAGCTTAGTGGTGACGTACAATGCTGGTGAGCATTAGAACTGAGGTGCAATCTACTGGCGGTTTTGTTGTAGAGATTGTTTCAAAAACGAGGGAACTCGATAACGTTTTTCATGTTTCGTTTCTTGCATCAAAAGTCGATCTTGTGGGAGTTTTCCGGGTATTCTTCCAAGCTGTATGCCAATGCTGGGTAGTTCCACCTAAAAGTTCTCCTTGATGGCAATTCCCTTCTTTAGCGATACGGAGTCAATCCAGAAGTCTGTCTACGGGTGTTCCATCACAACAGAAGCTGCCCCTCACCATTCTCTAATTCCATGACTGCACACGAGTAACTGGGCTTGGTCTAGATATCTACCAGGTAGGATATGAAACAACAATATAGCAATGACGAAAATAAGTACAACTAAATATATTATTTAAGATAACCTTACAGACAACGGACTTTATCGTGTTATTCCTAAATTAATTCCGAATATGAAAATAGCGTTAAATAGTATTTCGACTGTCAGTGTCGTTGAATTATTTGAAAAAATCATTAATATTTAGTAAGAATAATACCAGACGCATTATATATTTAGTTTTAATAATTAATACCTGGAATAATATTGAAATATTTATGCCCGGAATGAATGAAATCTTTTCGTTTATAAATTACTACTAACACTCAGCGCCACAAATATGGATATTATGTTGTTTTTCTTTTCCTTCATTTTTTTCTGTTAGAATTTCTATCAATATAAAATGAATAAATCGTAATAAAAAACAATTAAGTCATTAATAATTCTTTCGGTATAAAAAATTCGTCTCTGACGAGGTTAAAAAGCGAATAAATCAATTTCGATTGCAACATATATCCTCATGTAGATATTTTACATTGTTTAGTTGAATTTCTACATTTTCTCGTGAATTCTAAGTACTTATATCTTAATGTCCATGCAGAAAGCATCATTTATCTCCTTTCATATTATCTCAGGAAATAGTTTCTTCACCTAGGTGCTAGGTGTGTTGTGGATTATCGACAAGATTAATTAGTTATGAACTGTTGTTCAAGTCGGGCAAACGACATTGCATAAGCAAATATTTATACTAATGGCTTCATAAAATGAAGTACAATGTAGAAACTGTTTCGACTCGAGACGTTTTAAACATTACATTAAAGTCTCTTCGAATATTTTTTAATGTAGCTGGAAATATCAATTTTTTACGTGCAGTTTAACATTGTGACAAGAGAGTTTTTTAAACTTTTAGCTGAAAAATACTCAAACACAAAATTATTTCAATAACTTATTTATCCTTCATCACATTCAATGACTTTGAACTAAATACATTTATAACATAAGATTTATTATTTAATTACACTTACAATTAGCCCGATTCTTGGAATAGTGTTTTCATTTGTAAGTATCTCGTCAGATTTCCTTGTGAGTGGTATTTTTCCCTATATGACACACAAACACTAAACGTTCTTTGGGAAGGTGAGTTGTTCGTGATATATATTTTAAATCCACAGTAGCACACGACATTTTTGAGAGACATTCATCATTTATTACAGTTTAGATGGAAATAAAAAGTCCTGTAGTTTAACTTGAAGCTTCTGGAAAGAAGAATTAACGATCGTTCTAGTCTAGGGTTTTGCTCATTTATCAAATATTTATTGCTTTCCAAAGACAACTGGTAATGGAAAGAATAATTTGACCATTTTTTTAAAATTAAATTTCAAAACCAAGGAGGTGATAAACAACAACTAAACGCTTCTGTTCTAGACATTGCCTATGTATAGCACTGGGTTGACCGATAGGTTTGGTTTCATTTTTGTAGTTCTACTGTCATTGTTTTTGCACACTAGCACCAATTACACACCGGCCTACAGTTTAAAGTGAATTTCGAACCACTAACAAGCATCTGAGCAATAGCCAGAATTTGAATCTGAAACCTGGTATGTCAAACCCCCAAAAGGATAGCCATTCGGCCATCATGCTGTAAGTTGGTAGCTATGTCAGTCAAAAAAATATCCTATCAATCATCGTAATAATATCTTTCAACAACGGAATTATGAATTCTAATTTCATCATTCCATACCAGTTATTAATAAGGAGCAATTTTAATCAAATGCTCGCCAATTTTAATTTACGTTATGTTTTCCTAAATTTGGGATAACGATATATATATATTTGGAAACAATGAAGAATTTTAATTTACTTTAATTAAATCGCGAAAAATTATGCAGTCTACCAGTTTTTCAATTATAATGCGCAGCATAATGGAATTAATAAAATTAATTGATCTAAACTTCATCAAAGTTATTAAGATGAAAAGGCTGTTATGAATTTATTTTTTTCCAAAACTGCTGTTTCCTTTTGCGATGTCTTTTTCATCTTTTCTTTTTTTTTTTTTTTCCTTTGTACGCTTTGATGCCTTTATACTTGGAAGAGTTTCACACTTCAGCTTTAACGAAAAAAAAAAAACGGAAAATTAAATCCAATTATTTCGAATTTAGCTTTATATTTTCGGACACAATGGGATTACATCCCACACAATTAAGGCAACAGTGCGTAAGTCATAATAAGCTCCTTTGTTGAATCTAATAACATATACCTTTTTTTTTTTTTCATCGTAATAATTTTTTAATTTAGCGGACAATAAAAACTCAGGTATTTTTAAGCAAATTAAAACATATAATTTTTAAAATCAGCTACAGCCTTGAGGCGCCAAACGCCCAAAAAAAAAGAGGGGCAAATATTCTTTTATTGAAATTTCGGAAAATTACTTTCTTTAAGAAAGAAAAAGAAAATATCTTCGGAAAAAATTAATTTTAAAAGAGCGCACTTTCCACTTGGCGAGAAAAAAAAGCGCCAAAAAACGAAAAGACAAAGCCTTATGAAAAGCACTCAACACCTAGCCACTTGAATATCTGAGCATATATTTAAAAATTCATATCTGTTCATGCATATAAAATTAAAAAGCTCAGCAAGATTAACCTAATATGTAAAAATACAGGCAAAAAAAAAAAAAAAAAAAAAAAAAACCTGTAAATATATATATGTTTCAATTTTTGCTCAATATTGTAATTCGTTAATATAATAGTTACACCATAGTGACTTTAATGGATACTCCTGCGTTTTCAAAACTAAAATACTCTTGTTTAGAACTAAGGTCTAAATGAAAGTACCGTTTTAATGCGGAAAAACCTAGCATTGGCTCAAAGTCGGGTTTGGTTTGATTTGTCCCTCTGTTGTCATTTTTGTCCACTTTAGGCTAATTAGACCAGGAACTACAATTTAAAGTGCATTCCGGAACTACTAACAAGCATCCAAGCAATTGCCCGGATACAAAACTGAAACATGGAGTTCCAAAAACCAAAACGTTAGCTAATTAGCCATCATGCTATAAGCTGGCAGATGTGTCAATCAAAAGAATATCCTATTAGTCATTGGAATATAATATAATTAATAGTTTAAAAATACCTTTCATCAACGGAATTATAAATTCTAAATTCATCGTTCTATACCAGCTATTAAGAAGTTATTTTAATTAACATGCCTTACAAATTTTAATTTACTTTTATGTTTTCCTTCATTTTGGGCTAACGATATATATTTTGGAAAAACGAAAGAAAGAAAATAGCGAAAAATTCGCACCAGTTTTTCAATTATATTGCCCAGCAAAATAGAATTAATAAAATGAATTGATCTGAACTTCATCAAAGTGTTTAAGTTGAAAAGGCTATTATGAATTTAATTTTTCCAAAACTGCTGTTTCCTTTTTCGATGTTTCATTTTTCTTTGCACACTTTGATGCTTTTATAGTTGGAAGCGTCTAATACTTCAGCTTACCAAAAAAAGGAGGAAAAAAATTAAATCCAATTATTTCGAAGTTAGCTTTATATTTTCGGACACAATAGGAGTATTTCCCTCACAATTAAGGCAACAGTGCGTAAGTCATAATAAGCTTCTTTGTTGAATCTAATAACATATACCTTTTTTTTTTTTTCTCCTGGTAATATTTTTTTAAAATTTAGCGGACAATAAAAAAAAACTTACGTATTGTTAAACAAATTAAACCATATCCTTTTTAAAATCAGCTACAGCTTGAGGCGTTAAACCCCTAAAAAAAAGGAGCAAATATTCTTTTATTGAACTTTAGGAATATTACTTTCTGTTAGAAAGAAAAAAGAAATGTCCTATGGAAAAAAAATTCATTTTAAGAAGTGCCCACTTTTACTTGGCGTAAAAAACGCCAACAACAAAAAAAGAAACCTTATGAAAAGCACTCAACACCTAGCCCTTGAATATATGAGCATATATTTAAAAAGTCTCGTGTTATAAAAATTCATGCAGTTCCTTTCAGGATATAAAATTTAAAAGCGCAACAATACTAGCCTAATATGTAAAAATGTAGCTAAAACAACAACAAAATAGCATTTAAATACATATGCATGCATTAATTTTTGCTGAAAATTGTTGTCTGTTAATATGAAAGGTAAACATTTTTTGTGGCTTTTTAATACATGTCACTATTGTTTTCAAAACTAAAACGCTTTTGTTTGGAACTAAAGCATAAATGAAAGTATCGTTTATATGTATATCGTTCGACTCTGGAAGAACAGGTAGCGGAATTTTTATGAAGACAAGTACAGGAGAATTTAGATATCGTTTTAGAAACGCGGACCATAGCTCAGTATTCCGCTCAGAATTAACTACTATAAGCGAAGCTCTGAGCCTAGCTTTAGACTTTAAAGTACCTGATGTTTGGATTCTGACTAATAGTAAGAGCTCAATACAGTATTTGAAAGATTCGCCAAGCATCTTCGACAAATTGGGGCAGGATATAGTTTCTAAACTAGCTGTTTTGAACCAGATCGGATCGGTGTGCTTGCAGTGGATTCCCTCCCATGTGGGCATCTACGGAAATGAAATTGCTGATCTGCTCGCTAGGGAAGGTTGCGAACTTCCCAAAGCTTCTTCTTCCAATCTGTTAGCTTCAGAGGTTCATTCCATGACTTTAGCCAGAGTGAATACCTCTTGGAGGTCGCCACCAATTCATGCATGGTACGCCGCTAAATATTCTGGTATGTCCTTGCAGTGCTCCTGTCCTAGACCTGCTCAAACTGCTTTAGCTAGACTAAGGACTGGCCACACTAAGAGTTTGACCTTCAATGGAGACGAGAAGACATATACCCTTTGTCATTGTTCGGCCATCGCGTCTCCCTCTCATCTCATCGATTGTATTGGTGCCTCTGTGAGGCAACTGTTTAATGAGGGGAGGACAGTTTACAATCTATTGATGCAGCATGATCTACTGGACTTGGTTTAGGATTCTAAATCAAGGGATAAGCAACAACAACATATGCAGGAAATAGGTTGAAAAAAACTACAAGTAGTAATGCCCTACCATTGGCTCAAAGTTGGGTTTGATTTGGTTTGTAGATCTGCGGTCATTTTCTGCACATTTTAATCTAATTTGATAGGGACCTACAGTTTAAAGTAAATTACGAACTACTAACAAGAATCCAGCAAATTGCCAGGATCAGAAACCTGGGATACCAAAAACCAAAAGTCCAACCATTTGGCCATCTTGCTGTAAGCTGACGGATAAATCAATAAAAAAATATCCTATTTATCATAGGAATATAATATAATTAGTAGTATAATAATATCTTCCATCAACAGATTCACAAATACTAATTTCATCATTCTATACCAATTATTAAAACAGAGCTATTTCAATTAACTTACCATCCAAATTTTAACTGACTTTACGTTCTCCTTCAATTTGGGCTAGAGATATGTTTTTGGAAAACGAAAGAAACAAAAATCGCGTAAAATTAGCAGCCTACGAGTCTTTCAATTATATTGCCCAGCACAATGGAATTAATAAAATGAACTGATTTAAACTTCCTCAAACTTTTTACGATAAAAATGATATTATGAATATAATTTCTTCCGAAACTGCTGTTTCCTTTTCGATGTTGTTTCATCTTTTTCTTTGCACACTTTGTTGCCTTTATACATGGAAGCGTTTTCGTACTTCAGCTTAAAGAAAAAAGAACGATAAATTAAAACCAATTATTTCGAATTTATCTTTATATTTTCGGACACAATAAGATTATATCCCAGTACTAACGTATCGTTAAACAAATTAAAACATATCCTTTTTAAAATCGGCTAAAGCTTGAGGCGTTAAACGCCCTAAAAATAAAAAAGGAGCAAATATTCTTTCATTGAACTTTCGGAAAATTACTTTCTGTTAGAAAGAAAACGAAAACTTTTTTTGGAAAAAAATTAATTTTAAAAGGTGCACACTTTCCACTTGGTGAGAAAAACAACGCCAACGACGAAGACAGAAAGGCTTATGAAAAGCACTCAAAACGTAGCCACTTGAATAAAAAAGAAAAAAGTCTCGTTTTATAAAAATTCATGCAATTCTTTTCTGGATATGAAATTAAAAGCGCAACAAGATTAGCCAAATATGTAAAAATGTAGTCAAAACAAAAAAGCATGTAAATACATAGATATTTTTTTGAATGTTTGCTGAAAATTTGTTATTTTTAATACTATAGATACACCATGGTGGCTTTAATGGATGTCACTATTTTTCGAAACTAAAAACACGCTGGTTTGGATCTAAAGCCTAAATGAAAATTTCTTTATATGCAGGAAATTGGTTAAAAAAACTGCAAATTGTAAAGTCCTACCATTAGCTTAAAATCGTGTCAGATTTGCTTTGTCTTTCTGTAGTTATTTTGTGCACGCTTTATGCTATTTAGACAACTTACAGTTTAAAGTGAATTCCGAATTGCTAAGCATCCAAACAATTGCCAGGGTTTGAACATGAACTGGGGTACCAAATACCAAAACGCTAGCCATTTGGCCATCCTGCTCTAAGCTGTCAGATGTGTCATCAACAAGTACTATAAAAATTTTTGAAGTCAATTCCTACTTTTTTTTTTTTCACTCTATTGCAGAAAGTTCTTTATAAATAATTTTCATTCATTTTTTTTTAAGTTTATCTGGCGCCATCTATTGGTAGATATATGCAACTTATATCTAAAAAAACCTAAAATTAATAAATTAAATTTAATAAATGAATTAATATTTGAAAAAAACTGTATTAACATCAATTGTCATCCACTACAAGTTCAAAAAAATTTATTTGAACTTGAGTGGAGGAATAAAAAGTATTTTATTAGCGATTGAAAATTTGAACAAGATATATATAGGGAGAGTGAGAGCTAATAGAAGGAATTGAAAAAAAATATCATATTTAATAATTGGAAAACCACCATGTCGCAAGAGGATTTTCAAACAAAAATATCCTATTAATCCGAAGATAATTTAATTAATAGTATAATTATATCTTTCCTCAACTAAATTATAAATTCTAATTTCATCATTCTATACCAGCTATTAAGAAGAAGCTATTTTAATTCACATGCTTCCAAATTTTAATTTACTTAGTTTTCCTTCAGCTGGGTTGAAGATATATATTTTGGGAAAACGAAAGAAAGAAAATCGTGAAAAATTACGCAGCTTAGAAGTTTTCAATTATATTGCGCAGCACAATGGAATTAATAAAACTAATTGATCTAAACTTCATCAAACTTTCTACGAGTAAAAGGCTATTATGAATTTAATTTTTTTCCAAAACTGCTGTTTCCTTTTTCGATGTTGTTTCATCTTTTTCTTTGCACACTTTGATGCCTTTATACTTGGAAGCGTTTCCTACTTCAGCTTAACGAAAAAAAAAAATTAAAAATTAAATCCAATTATATAGATTTTAGCTTTATATTTTCGGACACAATAGGATTATATCTCTCACAATTAAAGCAGCAGTGCGTAAGTCATAATAAGCTTCTTTGTTGAATCTAATACATATACCTTTTTTTTTTTTTCCTGGTAATATTTTTTTTTTTTTTAATTTAGCGGACAATAAAAACATACGTATCGTTAAACAAATGAAAACATATCCTTTTAAAATCAGCTACAGCTTGAGGCATTAAACGTCTTAAAAAAGGGGGGGGGGGAATATTCTTTTATTGAACTTTCGGAAAATTACTTTCTGTTAAAAAAGAAAGAGAAAAGTTCTTTGAAAAATTAATTTTAAAAAGTGCGTACTTTCCAATTGGCGAAAAACAACGCCAACAATGAGAAAAGAAAGCCTTATGAAAACCACTCAACACCAAGCTACTTGAATATAACAGCATATATTTAAAAAGTCTCGTGTTATAAAAATTAATGCGGATATTTTCTGCATATAAAATTAAAAAGCGCAACAAGATTATCCTAATATGTAAAAATGCAGCCAAAAGAAATGGATATAAATATATATATGTGTGCTTCAATTTTTGCTCGAAATCATTATCCGTTAATATGAAAGGTACAACTTGTTGGTTTTAATGAATGTTACTACTGTTTTCAAAACAAAGACAAGCTGGTTTGAACTAAAACCTAAATGAAAGCACCGTTTATAAGCAGAAAATTGGTATTCAAAAAAAACTGCAGGTCGTAAAGACCTACAATTGACTCAAAGTAGAAATGACATGGTTTGTCTCTTTGTGGTCATTTTGTGCACACTTAAGGCTAATTAGGCCGGGGTCTATAGTTTAAAGTGAATTCTAACCAATAACAAGCACCCAAGCAATTTCCAGAATTCGTTTCTGAAACCTGTGGAACCAAAAGGCTGGACATTTGGCCGTCATGCTGTAAGCTGACAGATGTGTCAACCAAAAAATATTTCCTGTTAATCATTGGAAGATAATATAATTAATAATATAATATCTTTCATCAACGGAATTATAAATTCTAATTTCATCATTCTATACCAGTTATTAAGAAGGAGCTATTTTAATTAACTTTCTTCCAAATTTTAATTTACTTTAAATTTTAATTTTAGTTTTCCTTCAATTTTGAAACGATAGACAGATATATTTTGGAAAACGAAAGAAAAGAAAATCGCGAAAAATTGCGCAGCTTACCAGTTTTCCAATTATAATGCCCAGCACAATGGAATTAATAAAATGAATTGATCTGAACTTCATCAAAGTTTTTACAACGAAAAGGCTATTATGAATTTAATTTTCTCCAAAACTGCTGTTTCCTTTTTCGGTGCTGTTTCATCTTTTTTCTTCTTTGCACAATCTGATGCCTTTATACTTGGAAGCGTTTCCTACTTCAGCTTAACAAAAACAAGAAAGAAAAAATTAAATCCAATTATTTCGAATTTAGCTTTATATTTTCGGACACAATATGATTATATCCCTGACAATTAAGGCAACAGTGCGTAAGTCATAATAAGCTCCTTTGTTGAATCTAATAACATATACCTTTTTTTTATCCTATTAGTATTTTTTTTTAAATTTAGCGGACATTAAAAACTTACGTATTGTTAAACAAATTAAAAACATATCCTTTTTAAAATCAGCTACGGCTTCAGGCGTTAAACGCCATAAAAAAATGAACGAAAAATATTCTTTTATTGAACTTTCGGAAAATTACTTCCTGTTAAAAAAGAAAAAGAAAAAAAGTTGTTTGGAAAAAATTAATTTTAAAAAGTGCGCAATTTCCACTTGGCGTAAAAACAGCTCCAACAAAGAAAAAAGTCTTATGAAAGGCCCTGAACACCTATCCACTTGAATATATGAGCATATTTTTAAAAATTCTTGTCTTCTAAGAATGCATGCAATTCTTTTCTGCATATAAATTTAAAAGCGCAACAAGATTAACCTAATATGCAAAAAGTAGGCGTAACAAAACCAAGCTAAAAAAGCATTTAAATACATATGTTTCATATTGTGCTAAAAATTGTAGTCCTTTAATATAATAGATACACCATAGGTATCCTAGTGTTTTCAAAATTAAAACACGCTGGTTTGGAAATACCATTCATATGCATTAAATTCATTTAATAAAGGTCGTAAAGTTCAAAGGGGCAAATATTCTTTTATTGAACTTTTGGAAAATTACTTTGTGTTGAAAAGAAAAAGAAAAAAGTTTTTTTTTTGTAAAAATTAATTTTAAAAGTGCGCACTTTCCACTTGGCGAGAAAAAACAACGTCAACAACTAAACAAGAAAGCCTTATGAAAAGCACTCAACACCTAGAGACTTGAATATATGAACATATACTCAAGAGCCAAAACATTATGACCACCCCTACATTTGCAATGAACTCGCCTGATGACGTGGAAGGCAAGCGATCAGGTGGAAGTAGTATTTAACTGCTGCTGGAGAGTCTGAAGAATATTCTTTTACTTACTTCTGTGTGATGATGGAAAGGCTTCGGATCTAACCGACTTTGATAGAGGGCAGATTGTAATGGCTCGAATAAGTATTTCCGAAACTGCACGACTCGTGGGTTGTTCGCGATCTACAGTTGTTAGTACTTATGCAAAGTGGATGAAGGACGGTGAGACCAGCAGTAGACGACATGGTGTTGGACGTCCACACGCTATCAAAGAAAAAGGTCGTCGGAGACCGTCTCGCATGGCGAAGCAAAACCGAGCCAGACAGTGGCTCAGCTGACAGCCCAATACAATGCAGGGCCAAGTAGAATAGTGTCGGAGCACACTGTTCAGCGGAACACTGTTGGATATGGGGCTACGCAGCAAACGTCCCACTCGTGTGCCTTTGCTGACCAAGCGTCATCGCCAACTGCCCCTGCGCTGGGCCGGGAACATCGTGACTGGTCCATGGATCAGTGGGAAGAGTTGCCTGGTCAGATGAATCACGGTTTGTCATTCATTACGCCGATGGGTGTGTCAAGATACGCTGTCTTGCAGGCGAACAGTTGCTCCCTCAATGTACAGTAGGTCATACGCAGGCCGGTGGTGGCGGTATTATGCTTTGGGACGTTCTCTTGGGCGTCTCTGGGACCCGTGGTTGTGGTAGAGCAGACCATGAATGCTACAGGGTATCTGAACATCATTGCGGAACAGTTGCACCCTTACATGGCCTCTGTTTTTCCAGATGGAAATAGAATGTTCCAACAGGACATCGCCCCTTGTCACAAGGCTAAAATTGTGTTGGAGGGTTCCAGGAACATGATGCTGAATTCCAGTTAATGTCCTGGCGGCCTAACTCCCCGGATGTCAATCCGATAGAACACATTTGGGATGCCCTGGGACAGCAGCTCAGAGTTCAAAGACCACCAATTCGCAATATCTCGGATTTGCGTGACCGTTGCTTAAACATCTGGTACAATCTGTCACCGGCCATCTACCAAGGACTTGTGGCACCCATGCCAAGACGGGTTGAAGCTGTGTTGCGCTCCAAAGGTTGGCCAACTCGTTATTGACAGGTGGTCTCAATGTTTTGGCACTTGAGGGTATATTTAAAAATCTTGTCTTATAAAAATTCATGCAGTTCTTTTCTGCATATAAAATTAAAAGAGCAATAAGATTAGCCTAATACGTATAACTGTAACCAGAAAAAAATCATGTAAATACATATGTATATTTTAATTTTTGGACAAAATTATTATTCTTTAATACACTCATGTCCATAAATTATGGATAAGGAAGTTCAGGCAAAGAAAGAGACAGAAGCAAAACAAATTTGACTTATTTGTAAAGTCTATTTATTAAACAAGAGGTAAAGAGCAAAAAGATGCTATATGTTTGACATAATTAATAAAAATTGCGATTTTTACTCCTGAGCAAATTTCAAAAAAAAACCTATTTACAAAAACAGTACAACATGGTTAGTATGATGGTTAATATGGAGTATGTCTCCCGGACGATGCAATACAGGCCTTACAACGCCTAGGCATGCTGAGTATCAAATTATCAATCTAATCTTTGGGGAATATTACACCACTCATCAAGCAATGCCCTCCGAAGTTCCGGTTGACAGGTGGGAGGGGTTTGACGGGTTGCAAAATACGTCGGCCTAACATATCCCACACATGCTGTATTGATTCAAGTCCGGTGAGTATGCTGGTCAATCCATACGGGTGATATCCTCCAATTGAAGGCATTCGTCTACAATGATTGCACGGTAAGGACGGGCGTGGTCATCCATAAACAGAAATTCAGCACCCATGGCGCCCCGAAACAAACGTATATGTTGTTCCAGAATGACATCCTGATATATGTGGCCTGTCATCGTTTCACTCTGAACACGCAGGTCAGTTCTGGAACCAAGAATAATTCTTCCCCAAACGAGCCATCCTGCACCACCTTAACGATGTCGTTCAATGGTGTTCTCTTGGTGGTAACGGGTCGTGGCGCTTCCATATGAAAGTCCGGCGAGAATCAGACTGCAAACTAAACCTGGACACGTTGGAAAACATCACACCAGACCATTGTTGCGGTGTCCACAATGCATGCTTCTACTCCAGGTTAATTGAGGCGACAGTTAGTTGCGGTAAGTGGAACACATCTGACAGGCCTACGAGCATACAGACCAGTGTGCCCTAAGCGTCCACGGTCTGCCTGGAAACTCGTACCGGTAGTTGAAGAGAGCTGACGAGAGGTCTGATGCTGTGCTCCGTCTGTTTCTTTTGGCAGTAACTGCTAAATACCGGTCCTCATTCGGCGTTGTAACTCGGGGCGACCTGTGCTTGTAACATCTACTCACATTACCATCATCTTGAATCGTTGCCAAAGCCTGGAGATGACACTCTGGGCGATTCCAAGTTCCTCGGATACTTCCAGCTGGGTACGTCCACATTCCAGTCGTCCGATAATTCTACCACGTAAAAATCATCCAAATCCTTCCTTTTGTGCGATAACTATGCGGTTATACCACTGAAAGGCTTTTAAAGCGCTTGTGAACAATTTACTTCTTGCCACCGTTCCTTATATACCCCTCTCTTACACTCGTCATTGTGACGTACTATCCGCGCCATCTGGTGGTTTCCTGTAATTTGTATATTCTTCTTCCAGATGTGTGTGATAATTCTACAGGTGAAATTTTTATTTTAGAGTTCACTTCTGTGTGATTCTGAATTATCCTTAATTTATGGACATGAGTGTAAAAGTATATCGTAGTGGCTTTAATGGATATCCCTGTGTTTTCAAAACTTAAACACTCTGGCTTGAATTAATGTCTAAATGAAAGTAGCGTTTATATGCTGGTAATTGGTTCACAAAAACTGCAAGTCGTAAAGTCCTACCATTGGCTCAAAGTCAGATTTGATTAGGTTTGTCGCTCTGTGGCCATTTTGTGCACACTTTAAGCCAATTAGAGTGGCACCTACAGCATAATGTGAATTTCGTACTACTAACAAGCATCCAAGCAATTGCCAGGCTTTGATTCTGAAACCTGTGTACCAAAACCAAACCGTTAGATGTCTGACCATCATACTTTAAACTGACAGCTTTGCCATAAAAAAAAAATATCCTATTAACCACCGGAAGATAATATAATAGTATAATAATATCTTACATCAGCAGAATCACAAATTCTAATTTCATCTTTCTATGCCAGTTATTAGGAAGAAGCTATTTTTAATTAACATGTTCACAAATTTTAATTTATTTTATGTTTTCCTTTATTTGGGTTAAAGATACATCTATATTTTGAAAACGAAATAAAGAGAATCGCGTGAAATTACGCAGCTTACCAGTTTTTCAATTATATTGCGCAGCACAATGGAATTAATAAGATGAAATGATCTAAACTTCATCAAATTTTTACGATGAAAGGCTATTATGAATTTAATTTTTTCTAAAACTGCTGTTTCTTTTTTCGATGTTGTTTCATCTTTTTTTTTTTTTTTTCATTGCACACTTTGATGCCTTTATACTTGGAAGAGTTTCCCACTTAACGGGAAAAAAATACACAATAGGACTATATCCCTCACAATTAAGGCAACAGTGCGTAAGTCATAATAAGCTCCTTTGTTGAATCTAATAACATATACCTTTTTTTTTTTTTTCATCGTAATAATTTTTCTTTAATTTAGCGGACAAAAAAAAAACTTACGTATTGTTAAACAAATTAAAACATATCCTTTTAAAGTCAGCTAGAGCTTGAGGCGTTTAACGCCTTAAAAAACAGAGGGGCAAATATTCTTTTATTGAACTTTCGGAAAATTACTTTCTGTTAGAAATAAAAAAAGAAATGTTCTTTGGAAAATTAATTTTTAGAAGTGCGCATTTTCAACTTGGCATAAAAACAACGCCAACAACGAAAAAGTAAATCTGATGCAAAGCACTCAACACCTAGCCACTTGAATATATGAGCATATATTTAAAAGCCTCGTCTTATAAAAATCCATGCGGTTCTTCTCTGCAGATAAAATTAAAAACCCCAACAAGATTACCCTAATATGTAAAAATGTAACCCCCCCCTGAAAATAAAGCATGTTAATACATATGTATGTTTCAGTGTTTGCTGAATATCGTTATCCGTTAATATAATTGATACACGATAGTGTCTTTAATGGATGTGCCTGTTTATGGACATCCTTGTTTTGGAACTAAAGCCGAAATGGAAGTTCCGTTTATATGCTGGAAATATGTACAAGACTGTAAGTCCTATCATTGGTTCGAATTGAGAGATAATTGTATATATCTGGAATTAAAAATGTGGTGATGAAATGCAATGAAGAAAATAGCATGTAGAGGCACTATAAGTTGAATCGACGTAACCTTGAATCTCCTGTTTTAGTGGCAAATTACCTTCATTTGAAATATATATTTTTCGAAACACAAATTAATAGTTATTTGGGATGTAATATATATATGTATATATATATTATGGAATTTTAGCATTTTAAATTTTAAATATGTTCCTCTGTTTAGATGTTCAACCAAACATTTCAGTTCCAGACATGACCTACAGTGACAAATGGCATTAGTTTGTCACTCAAACAACAACCAGGATTTGAATCTGAGAGCTTGTGGTATCCAAAGCCAGAGTACAAACTACCTGGCCATCATACCGCAGGCTAACAGGCGAGTCAACCAAAAAAATCCTACTAATCCAATTAATGGTACAATAATATGTTTCATCAACGGAATTATAAGTTCTAATTTCATTATTCTATACCAGATATTAAGAAAGAGCATTTTAATTAACATGCTTCCCAACTTTAATTTATTTTATGTTTTCCTTCAATTTGGGCTAACGATATAGATATATACTTTGGAAAATGAAAGAAAGAAAATCGCAAAAATTATGCAGCTTATCAGTTTTTCAATTATATTGCCCAGCACAATGGAATTAATAAAACAAATTGATTTAAACTTCATCAACGTTTTTACGGTGAAAAGGCTTTTTATGAATTTAATTTTTTCCAAAACTGCTGTTTCCTTTTTTATGTTTCATCTTTTTTTTTTCTTTGCACACTTTGTTGCCTTTATACTTGGAAGAGTTTCACACTTCAGCTTAACGAAAAAAAAAAAAAAAAGGAAAAATTAAATCCAATTATTTCGAATTTAGCTTTATATTTTCGGACACAATACGATTATATCCCTCACAATTAAGGCAACAGAGCGTAAGTCATAATAAGCCCCTTTTGTTGAATCTAATAACATATACCTTTTTTTTTTTTTTTTCATAGTAATATTTTTAAATTAGCGGGCAATAAAAAGTTACGTATTGTTAAACAAATTAAAACCTATCCTTTTTAAAATCAGCTTCAGCTTGAGGCGTTAAACGCATAAAAGAAGCAAATATTTTTTTATTGAACTTTCGGAAAATTACTTTCTGTTAGAAAGAGAAAGAAAAAAAAGTATTCTTTTGGAAAAAATTAATTTTAAAAAATGCGCACTTTCCACTTGTTCTAAAACCACGCCAACAACGAAAACAGAAAGACATGAAAAGCACTCAAAACCTAGCTACTTGAATATATGAGCATATATTTAAAAAGACTCATTTTATAAAAATTCATGCAATTCTTTTTTTTTGCATATAAAATTAAAAAACACGAAAAGATTAGCCTAATAAGAAAAATTTAGGTAAAACAAAAAAAAAAAAAATCATGTAAATACTTTATTGGTATGTGTCAATTTTTGCTTAAAATTGTTATCCTTTAATATAACAGATATGCCATAGTTCTTTAATGAATGTCCCTGTGTCTTTAAAAATAAAACAGACTAGTTTGGAATTAAAGCCTAATTGAAAGTACCGTTTTATGCAGGAAATTGGTTCGAAAAAACTTCAGGTAGTAAAGTCCTACCTTTGGCTCAATGTCGGATTTGATTTGGTTTATAGCTCTGCGGTCATTTTGTGCACACTTTAGGCTAATTAGACCGGGACCTACAGTCAAATTGAATTCCGATCCACAAACAAGCATCCATGCTATTGCCAGGATTCGAATCTGAAACCTGGTGTTTCTAAAACCAAATGCTAGCCAGCTGTCCAACATGCTGCAAGCTGACAAATGTGTGTATCAAAAAATTATTCTATTATTCATTAGAAAATAATATAATTGATAATATAAGAACATATTTCTTAAAAGGAATTATAAATTCTAATTCCATCAATCTATACCAGTTATTAAGAAAGAGCCATTTAATTACCGTGCCTTCCAAATTTTAATTTACTTTTGTTTTTCTTCAATTTAGGCTACCGAATAGATATATATTTTGCAAAAAACGAAAGAAAAAGAAATCGCGAAAAATTACGCAGCTTACCAGTTTTTCAATTATCTTCCGCAGCACAATAGTATTAATAAAATGAATTGATCTAAACTTCATCAAAGTTTTTACGGTGAAAATGTTATTAGAATTTAATTTTTTTTTCCAAAACTGCTGTTTCCTTTTTTTCGATGTTGTTTCATCTTTTTTTTGCACACTTTGATGTCTTTATACTTGGAAGCATTTCCTACTTCAGCTTAAAGAAAAAAAACGAAAAAATTAAATCCCAATTATTTCGAATTTAGCATTATATTTTCGGACACAATAGGATTATATCCTCACAATTAATGCAACAGTGAGTAAGTCATAATAAGCTTCTTTGTTGAATTTAATATCTTTTTTTTTTTCCTATTAATATTTTTTTTTTATTTAGTGGACTCTAAAAACACGTATTGTTAAACAAATTAAAACATATCCTTTTTTAAAATCAGTTACAGCTTGAGGCGTTAAAACGCAAAAAGATAGAAAAGAGGAGCAAATAATCTTTTATTGAACTTTCTGAAAATTACTTTCTGTTAGAAAAGAAAAAA
>BPLR01017719.1:0-68760 GCA_021605095.1 Caerostris extrusa | reverse complement strand
TTGAAAACATGCAGAAATAAATCTTTTCAGCTTCGGCATAACAATCGAATTTCAATAAATCATGTCATGTCTAGATATTGGGTTAAGAAGATAAATTATAATGGGCGTTAGAACAAATGTTTTTTTTATTTCCAATGGCAAGGCAAGTACAAGAAGAATAAAATAGTAATAATAACAAAATAACAAGGAAAAATACAAAAGAATAAATGTCCGAAAATGCACAGATGACCGAAGTCATTGCCTTAAGAGTTCTCTCGCACGCCAGCAAAGCGCTGTCTCCGAGTCGCCGTCAAGTACCGCACATCGTTGGAGGTGGTCTCTGTTCATTGGGTCACTTGAACCATAAAGGGGGCAGCCAGGATTCGAAAAATATTTTAATGCGATGGAGATGTTCTGCTAGACAGTCATGGCCAGTCAGGAAGTCGGAACTGGGCGACAGCATGCATTCGCGGATTGCTGGGTAGCTTTGTAGTATTTGTAGCTTGTAGTATTTGTAGCTTATGGTTTTTAGTCATTATTTGTTTGATATAAAGTTTTATAGAATAGAGGGACAGTGGCGAGGATCTCATTTGAAGTAGTTTTGAGCCTCTTTTGCTAGACAATCTGCTTGTTCGTTCCCAAAATGCCACCAGTGGCCAGGTATCCACTGAAGTACCACCCGTTTCATTTTTAAAGTCGTTCCACAAATGATTTTGACACTGGGAGATTTCCTCGATGAAGGTGGCTTGGGTGGAACTAATAGCCTGAATTGCGGCTTATGAATCAGACAAAATAACCGCTCTGTTGAATCTATTCGAATCTCTGTCGAATGTAATGGTGTAAAAGACAATTTTTTTTCATTTTATTTTATTTATTATGCGTTTCTCATTTCTGATTATTTTTGTCGCTGTCATAATTTTCAATTTTAAGACTAAGCAATTCTTTCATAAATTACATGTTTAACACACACATCAAAATGATAAAATTTTATTTATAAACAAAATTAATAAAAGCATTTTTATGCGCTTCAAAGACGAAGAGTTTCTTTATAAATAAAATCATATAGAGTTTTCGCACAGAATTTTTTTATCCCACTTGGTAAACAGCAAGATCTAGACTATGTCCTGAATCCGTGTTTTCATGGAAGGAGGGAGCAGCCGCTGTTTTGATGGAGTTGACCCATTAGTAGAATCTGACTTGATTCCGAATCGCTGAAGATGAAGTACAGTGTCTTTAGGGAGGATTTTTAGATGAACTGCCACGCATTTGTGCATCGTATGGGAGAAAAACCGGAAAACCTCCACCAGGCAGTCCGACTAACTAGGCAAACGCCATCGAGGCTACTCGTTTTTGAAACAGCGTCTAAAAAATAATGCCGATTGAATTGTGGCCCAAATGAGCCAAATGGCGCATGTTACCACTGAGCCACTTATGACGTCATTTTGATACTGCTGAATAATTTGAACTAAGATGAAATACTGAAATTAATTGCAAATGCCAAAAAGCTAATAATTAAAAATCATTACTTAATTAATTAATAACTTATTATTTTAACAGTTAAACTGCATTTATTTTCGATTAGTATCCTTTAATGTAACATTTACACTATAATGAACATACTATTACTAACATTTTCTGTTAAAAATTTTTTTTTTCATAAAATACAAATTGCATCCACATATTTATAGATATTTACATCTATTTTCTATTAATGTAAGGTTAAATAATAAAAATTTCTAGTTTTTGAATCTACTTTCAAATCGATATTTTCTTGTTAAAGTATTTTTAAATGAAAAACATAAATTTCTTCTTTCACTTTCAATTTTAACAATACGATGCTGAATATAAAACCAAAGTTAAATTTAGAAAAATTCTATTTAATTATTTTAACTATATTATAATTTTAAAAAATCGTTGATTAATACATACAAAACAAATTGTTTAAATCCCGTGTTAGTTAGTTGTCATGACACTAGTTATTGTTCAAAGAATAAACCGAATTTTTTCCATTAATTTCAGAGTACAAAGTAGAAAATAATATTAATCTCATTAGGAAAATTTCAAAACTATACTTAATTATAGAAAACTTACATTTGAGAATAGTACCTAGCAAAAGAAAATAAAAGTTAACATTTTTTTATATACATAAATAAACTAAGACTTTTGTGTTTTTAAACTGATTGCATGTGAAAAGTTTTCTAGAAAGATTATATTTTGTTCAGATCATACATCATATTTTTGCAAACACCTTAGCCCAAAGAGAAATAAAATACTTTTGTAGAACCTGTACTTTTGCACGCAAACTGCTAGTGACTCTCTACAGAAAAAAATAACATATTTATATTAAATTGGAAAATAATAAATTATGTATCCTAAGTTTCACAAACTAGAACGAATATTCTCTCTGCATTCTTTATGGATTTTATATTAATTAACAGTCACAGTTAGTACTTTCATTGAAACGCACAATTTTGATAAATTCTATTTACTAGTTATATTATCAATCAAAAACAGAAGGTAAACAAATTTAATGGATAAAGAATTTCATAAAATTGGCATAAAAATTCATTTATATTGGCGAAGTTTCTACGAGTTTTCTTCATTTTAGGTCAGAAAAGAACTAGTTATTCCAGAAAATTCTTAGATTATCCTTTAATTGAAAAGTTTAATTAATAATCTGAAGGGAGTTTGATCTAAGAAAATGGTATATTTTAGAGGCCTTTTTTATTGATATTTAAAAATTAATTTTGTTGAATTTTCGGTTTCCATAAGCTGATATTTAGAGTAACGTAAAACTTTTTTTCAGGTAACAATTTCAATTTGTTTTTGTTTCTCATCTCACTTCGTAGAAATCTAGACGAAGCCCACAAACCCAATCATCCCAATGCAGAAGAGTGAATGTAATAAAAATAAATAAAACACTGTAACCTGTATTCAAAAATATCGCAAAAGTATTTCATAATATATTTTAATAACACATGTTTCAAATACATAAAAATACCGCAAATACCGAATACATAAATTACCGGAAGTGGTTTTTAGTATTCATATAATTCTAACACCACTAAACACCACTAAACACCACTATCTCAAATTTACAAAAACATACAGAATAATTTTTTAGAAAATGTTAAATTTCATGAGTCGTATCAGTGAGTAAAAACCTAAAATAAACCGAAATACCACAGATGGCAAAGTTTAGTGTGAACTTCGCAAGTATGTAATTATCTCGGAGAATATCTTCAAAAAGTCATTCTTGCGCAAAATCGAAGACTTCCACCGTTGGCGAGTTGGCGATAATGAGGGTTTCTCTCTCTCTCTCTGCAGAAATAGGAGAAAGTATCGAAGATCTTTTTTATCCAACTGCATGAACCATTCTTATTGAAAAGTGGAAAAGGAATAGGGCTGAAAAACTGGAAAGGGAAATCGGAAAAGTAAACAGCGCAACACACTACCTCTTCACTTTTCCTATTTTTTTCTCTCCCTCGGGTTCGACTCCTGTTTGCTCAACCTCCAGGAAAACAAGAAAGGAGATTCTTCCTTTTTTATTTGCTTTGCATTTTTATTTGACTTTCTGCGATGGTTCTCAAAGTTTTCCAGAAAAATGCGATCAAACACAATTCCATTCATTTTTCGGTTCCCGGAACATGGAGAGAAGCATTGAACCATAACATAAATATTTACAGCATAATTTTTCCATAAAGTAGGAAGATGGCTTGTTTTGTCAATTTCCCTTATCTTCAATCTTTATTTTTATTATTTTTTTCCTGTGCACTGTTAACATCATGAAAAGAAAGATAACATCATGCAGATTTTTTTGAAATATTAACCACAGGGGCATTTGCATTTTATAGCACATGGCTTATGAATTTATTAGGCTACAGATATCTTCATGATAAGAGATACCAATTCGATCTATCAGTATCATCCCCTGTCATGGTTGGAGAAAAGAGTAATATCTTCTGGGAAGTTTTTCAGAGCAATTGTCCTGTAATTATATGTTTCATTAGAAATAACCAGAAAAACTACTAATCAGACAATCATATTCGATTTCAGAGTATTTTATTTATATTTTCCATCAGGTGTGCTCACTTTTTAAATCGTCATTGGCAATGGTACCACTTGAGTAATGTCCAGATGAATGTCATTGTACACACCACCTACTTTAAAAAAAAAAAAAGACTCGTGATTTGTCACCATGCTATATATAATTTATTTTAAAACTAATAATTGTAGGTAGACCTTAAATGCTGTCGTGGGGAAATTTATTATTTAAAATTGTTTAATTTAATTTTACATTCTACATATTTATGTATATGTCTTATAGTTTTCTATGTAATTTTGCAGAATCATAAATCATTAAAAACATGTTTTTTAACATCTGCAACATTCAACATCCGTTTAATATAATTTTACATTCTACATGTGTATATTTCTTATTTTATATGAAATGATTGCCAAACCAATAACTGTAGCTGAAACGCCTTATTCAACAGTGAAATGATCTGAAAATCTGAAAATTTTCCCTCATACAAAACGTTTTTTTTGCATAATTTATCACTTTTAAGGATATTTACTCCATATTTTAAATAAACATCACGATCGAATTACGAGACAACTATAAAAGGTAGTTTTATTGCTAAAGATTTTTAAGAAATCTTTTAATTTTATTATCCTAAATCTTCCATCAATTTTTAAAAAGAGTATTTAACCTTCCAGTCTAGTTATATAGTATAACTTAAAGAGACAGGACCTGTGATTTTTCATCTTTTAAAATAAATCATCCACAGTTATTGTCAATATAGGTATTTCAGAATGACTAATTGGACGAATATGTTATTCTTAGGTATTGATTTTAACATGAATAGAAATACGTGATTGCCAAACCAATAATTGTGCTGAAACTCCTTACTCAACAGTGAAATGATAAGTTAATTATAAAAAGGGCACCTTTTGTAAAAATGAAGCAGTAACGGTACTAATATTTATTTTTATTTTCATTTTCATTCTTCATTCCCAGTTTCTGAAAGACATGTTTTTTTATTTCTACATACTGCTGTCTTTCTAAAAATCAAATACTGTTTCAATCGAAATTGAATTAGTATGCACATTTCTTCTTCTGTTCTTGTTTTATTAAGTAGTAAGAATAAATAAGAGGGATTTTACTGAATTTTACAAAGATTTCTATTTTTTTTTTTTCTACAGTAAATACACCTCCATCGACTCCATAAGGATGATCAAAAAATACTACTCAACGAACTCTTTAAATTAAGTTATTTCTTGTTAAGTCTGTCTTTCTTCTTTTCTTGTGTGAAGTTTAGCGAAAATTTCGATTTCGAAAAATAACTTGTACATGAATAGCCTCAATTTCACACTGTGTGCCTACAATATCTACCTGATTGTGTAAATATTCTTTGATTGCACTGTCAGTATTAATAATTAATTCTTATGTTATTCCACTCAGAATTAATTTCATTGGTTTTCGGAGTTGCTGAGTTAACTTTCAAAGAGCCAAAAATAATATAAAAAAACAATAAATGCAAATATAAATAAAACATAAATGCAACAATAAATAAATGCTATAAAAATATAAATGCAACAAAACATTTTTCTTACAATTTCTAAAATACCTGAATATTAAATACAGAATTCCAAAAAATTGGGGATTTTCTTTAAATACTATAATCAATTTCATAAATATGATCAGCCCATGACCCAGCATTTATGTTTTTTTTTTTTTTTTTTTTTTTTTTCTAAGAATTTTGTTAATGCTACCCATTACGAAATTATATTAATGATTACAACACTGAGTTTTTTGTGTTCATCTATCTTTGAATTTCCTTAAACATTATAACCAATTTCATTCCATTTATTTTTATCCATCAATCTATATTTACCCAACAAATAACAAATCTGTCATCCTAATGCAAAAGTTTGAATGGAAGAAAAATAAATGAAGCACTATAACCTGTAACCAAAAAAAAAGGCAAATTTATTATGAACAAACACATTAAAAGTTACCCACCTCTGATACGGTCTTTTTTCCATTCTTAATAACACTTATGTATCAAATACATAAAAAATACTTCAAAAGGAAAATTTCTGATTACTATAAACTTCTGTCTCAGTTTTACAAAAATCAAACATAATAATTTTTAGAAATGTCAATTTTTATGAGTCGAATCAGTGTGTTAAAAAAATCTAAAATAAACTGAAAATACCACATACCACCAAGTTTGGTGTGAATTTTGAAAGTATATAATTATCTCAAGAATATCTTCCAAAAGTCATCCTTGCGCAAACCGAACTTCACGCCATCAGCTAGTTGGCGATAATGAGGTTTCTCTCTCTCTCTGCAGAAAAAAAGAAGAGAGTATCGAAGATCTCTTTTTCCCCGCCAACTGCATCAACCACTCTCATGGAAAAGCGGAAAAGGAATGCGGCTGAAAAACTGGAAAAAAATCGGAAAAGTAAACACACCACCTGCTTTCACTTTCCCTCCTTTTTTTCTCCCTCGGTCAGACTCAGGTGTTTGCTCAACCTCCGAAGAAAACAGGAAAGGAGATTCTTCCTTTTATTTGCTTTGCATTTTTATTTGACTTTCTGCGATAGTTCTCAAAAGTTTTCCGGAAAATGCGATCAAACACAATTCCATTTATTTTTTTCGGTTCTCGGAAATATGGAGAAAAACATTTAAGCATAACATAAATATTTACAGTATAATTTTTCCAGCAGGTATGAAGATGGCTTGTTTTGTCAATTTCTTTATCTTTAATCTTTATTTTTATTATTTTTTCCTGTGCACTTAAAAAAAGATAACATTATGTAGATTTTTTTTAAATTCTCCACTGCATGTTGCATTTGCGTTTTCAGGGCATGACTTATGAATCTACTAAGTTATTAATATCTTCATGATAACGTTTCAATTCGATATATCATAATCACTATAATGGTTGGAAAAAGACGTAATAATATCTTCTAGAAGACTTTCAGAGTAATTGTTCTGTAGTTATAGCGGTCCAATCGGCTAAGCTCTACCAGGTAAAGCTACAATCAGACAATTACCATTCAATTGTAGGTTCCCGTATTTCTCCTGAGCAACCAAACTAAGCTATATGTCCCCATTAGAGATAACCAGGGGAAAATTACAATCAGAAAACCCTATTCGATTTCAGACTATTTGCTCATAATTTTCATCGAGTCTTCTCGCTTTCAAAAACGTTGTTGATTTGATACCAGTGGACTAAGACCCAATTGCATGCCATTGTACCTACACATCCTTAGAAAAGACTGAAAGTGATTTGATCTATTGAAAAAAGAGTTATTTTTCGTCAAGAAATATGTAATTCATTTTAAAACTATTAAGTGTAGTCGACCTCGATTGCCGTCAGGAAAAATGTATTATTAAAAACCGTTTAATTTAATTGTACATTCCTCATGTTTATCATATTTCTTATGTTTTCTGGATGTTTGTGGATCATCGATGTCCGTAAGCCGTGGTCTCATTATTCAACATCTATTTAATGCGTAGGACATTCTACATGTTTCTGTACTACCCCTTATAAAAGAAAGCATCTCTTGATCATTAACATCTGGAGTTTTTAACATTCAACATCTCACCATTAATCTGTTGCCAATAAATTTTAAGAAAATGATGCATATACTTGATATTTTCTGTCGGGCAAAATTTATTATTAAAAACATCTGTTCAATTAATTTTACATTCAATATGTTTATATATTTTTCTTATAGTTTTCTATGTAATTTTGCAGAGTCGTCGATCATTAACAACATGGTTTTTTTTTTCAACATCTACTAGGATACGATTCAAAGAATAATAACATATTTTTGGGTAGTCTTCAAGGGTTTAACGGTGATTAATGTTATTTAATGAAAATATTATCCAATTTTTTATTGATTATTTCTTAATAATAAATAATCAATTAAAACACTTATCATATCTTGTTAACATACCCCTGTTATTTGATAACCTAACTCTTTTCTTGTTCTTGGCTTCATTAAATATAAATTTGCAAATTATGTCATTTTTAGGAACATAATAACCCCGAGGTGCAACTGTATTTGAGAACATTCATCATTACTGAGATATATTTCAATTGAAATGAAGATTTGAAAAAAGTCGTATTAATGTAGCAAATACGAAAATTTTCAATCACTCTCAGAAAACCCAACATTTTCATAATTTATCACTTTTAAAAGTGATATTTATTTTATTTCTAATAAATCACTTATCGTTAGACAACTATAAAAAATTTAGTTTTACTGCAATCACTAAAGATTTTTATGAAATCTTTTAATTTTATTATCCTAAATCTTCGAGCTCTCGTGTCATAAATTTTAAAGAGAATATTTAACCTTCCAGTCTATTTATTTAGTATATAACTCAAAGCGACAGGACCTGTGATTTTTCATCTTTTAAAATAAATCTTCCACAGTTATTGTCAAGATACTTCAGAATGGCTAATTAGACGAATATGCTATTCTTAGGTATTGATTTTAACATGAATAGAGATACGTGATTGCCAAACCAATAACTGTATCTGAAACGCCCTATTCAACAGTGAAATGGTAAGTTAATTATAAAAGGGCACCTTTTGTAAAAATGAAGCAGAATTCTCTAATATTTTTTTTTTATTTTCATTCTTCATTCAGCAATTTTTGAAAGACATCCTTTTTTTTTTCATACTACCAACTCTTCTGAAAATCAAATACTGCTTCAAACGAAATTGAGTTATCATTTGCACATTTCTTTTCTGTTCTCGTTTCATTAAGGATAAAAATAAATAAGAATGAATTTTTTCTATATTTTACGAATATTTTATTTTTTTACAATAAATATTTACCCTCATAGGGGTAATACTCATATGGGTGATCCTAAATATTGCTCAGCGAGCTCTTTTTAAATTAAGTTATTTCTTATTAAGTCTCCCTTTTTTTTTCTGTTCTTGAATTTGAGCGAAAATTTCGTTTCGAAAAATAAATTATGCAGAATAATTTTAATTTCTCATTTGTGTTTAAAACATCTCACTGATTGTTGATTGTGAATTTTAATATTTTTATCTATTCTCGTGCTATACAAATCAGAAATTAATATCATTTTTTTTTTTTGTTCCAATGCAGCTGGCATTAATTTTAAAAGTGGATGCCTTAAAAAAGCAACAGACGTTACTAATTTTTATTACAATTTCTAAAATAACTTGAATATAAACGCGGATTATTATCTTTTTTGTTATTCAAATAATGAATTAAGTTCATCGCTCGAGGATTTTTGCTTTAATAAACCGATGTATAAATTCAAAAAAAAATTGTATTACAATTTCTAAAATACATGAATATTAAAAAATGAAAACTCCAATTTCAAAAAAATTTTGGAGAATTCGATCCAACATTTTTGTCATTTATTTTCTATGATCCAGCATTTTTTACTGAGGTTTTGTTTTTGTGAATGTGATCCATCATTTTTAGCTTTTTTTTTGCTAAGAATTTTGTTAATGCGACCCATTATGAAATTATATTAATGCTTACAACATTGAGTTTTCTTACTTATCTATTTTTTTAAATTTTTGTCAGATAAAAATATAAGAAAAGATAATTAAAATTAATGGAGTTATTTTATTTTAATATTCTAAATATGTTTCCTACTTGGTTTTTCTAAGACATATTTTGTCCCAGTGATCTAAAATTTCTGGACCCTTTCAATGATTTTGAAAATATCTATATAAAAGAATTCATATGACATTTTAATTTATTTTTAATGATAGATCATTTATAATGAGATTTAAATTACAGATGCTTCAATTTGAGCTGTTCCTTCTTAAAATTATTTAATTTCCTAAGAACTTTTAATTTCAAATAAAAAGAAATAAATAATTTTTGCAAACACCTTCCTGTTGCTTTTACAATAGTGGCGAATTTTTTTGTAAAATCACAGAATGGAGGCCATTGGGATTTTGCGCCTAAAATTATTTTCACTTAAGACCGCCAAGTTACGAGTTGCGATTGAAAAGGTATTGCAAAAATACCCGAGAACTTTTGAACTTATCAATCATTTGGAACCACAAAAAAATTAATCAAATCTCAATGGGGTTTGGTCATTTTTTTTTTTTTATTCTAAAGCCAATGCAAAGGAAATATCTCTATTTTCTCATTAAATTTCTCTAACAGAAAAACAAAAAAAAATCATTTCATAATGCAGAATATTTTAATTTTTCCCTGTCTTGCTCAATAAAAAAAAAAAAAAAATAATAACAAAATTGTGCAGTCAAAATGTTTTGTGTTTTGTTATTTTAATGGAATTTAAAAAAAAAAAAAAAGATTTCAGCATTTAAAAAAAGGATATTTTAAAAATAAGTTTTAAAAAAAGAATATGGGAAAAAATTATAATTATTTGCCATAAAAAAATCAATTCATGTTTTACTTGCCAGTTCTTTTAAGACACTTTTAATCTACTTTTTGTAATCTCATTATTAATTCATTTCAAATATCCAACAAATGCGATGAATTATCATTTTGAAGACAGAAAAAAATATAAATAAAATTAATGTAGATTGATTCTTAATCTGCTATGTGGGAATTCACATCTTTTAATGCATTTTAGCTCTGAAAAAAAAATTAACCAAAAAAAAAAATGGTGTCTTGTTAAAACTGTTAAGAATAGAAAGCAATTTGCATCAAACGTTAAAAAAAATTAGTAGCTACCATCTTTAAAAGTTGAAATGGTCTGGTTGAATTAAATCTAACAAACATTTTAAAAAATTTCTTCTTGTACACATTTTTTATCTCTTTACGGTTCATTTTTTAATGGTTTTTTAGAGAAAAGTTAAAAGTTTTATTTCCAAGAATTTCTGACAAAAAGCAAAAACTATTTTACGTAAGAATGACGTCAATGTAAGATGATTCTGTTAACTTTCTTGTTAAAGAAATAAGTAAGAATTTCTTGTAAAAAGAATGGCAACATGTTCTTTCTACAGATCGATGGAGTCTCCATCTACTTTCTGAAACTTCACAGTTTCACCATTTAAAAAAATTTAAAAAAATTTTTTTTCTAAAAGGTTATATGCAGAACGCCACATTCTTAGTCGCCAAAATGACATTGATAAAGTCAACGTGTTTGTAAAATGTCAACCAATCAGAATAAAGTGTCCTGAAATTATTAAGATTTCTTTTTTTTTTTTTGTCCGTCTGAGTTTTTGAAGTTTCTTGCAGTCCTCCTAACGCACTGTAAAAAGTCACGTGAAATGGAATAAAAAATTTAAGAAAGAAAGAGATTTTATTTTTTGATTAAGGAAATTTTTAAAAAAAATTGGGAATAAAATATTTTTTTTTTTCTTTTTGAAATTTTACATTTAAGATGAAACAAAAAAATACTTTTAAAAATTTTTTTTTACTCTTATTTACTAAAAAAATGACTTAAAATACTTGACAGCATCATTATTTTTCTTCAATGTTTAGTATTTTGTTTATTATCATTCTGATAGAGGCGATGATTCTGCATTTCATCCAATCTTTTAAACTGATGCAAAGTACCATTGGCAAAATTTATCAGTTTAAGATTAAGATGGCAACTTCCTTTAAATTCAAGGAAGAAACATTGCACCAAATACACTTCATATACCAGCTGTCAAAGTTATTACTTCTTGAGAAAATTAATCAAAAACGACAGTGCCCAAGTAATGATTTATGCTGAAACAAAGTCCATTAGTTAGTCAAGTAATTTGTAAAGTTTAACATTTTTTTCCGGCATCAGAAATTATGAAATAATTTAAACTTAATGTTGCATGCTGGTTTGGTTTGTAAAACATATTTTTTTACATGAATTGTACGTATATTTAGTACTCAAATGTGCCATAAGCAAACACCAAATACTTTATGTCGTTTGTCCTTGCTCCAGATTACCCAGTTGATTGTATTCTAGGTTTGTCTTCTCTAAAATGGAAACAAAGCACATTTTATACTTGACAAACATTTATAATATTCATTGCCAAATAAAGTTTTAACTATTCCATAAATTTAAATTTCCATATACTATTTTGTTGTTATGATTTCTAAATATTCTATCGTAGGAAGTCTGTTAAAATTCTGAGTAAAAACACTTTTTCGACTGTCTCACAAAACCATTATTAGCTTGTAACACTGGACCCCATTATTACCCTGTAAAACTAAAACCTGTATTATTAAATTGCTTTAAATTATTTTTCTCAGAAGGTATTTTTAAATACTAATCTGCAAATTTTCACATTTCGACTTAACATCTATTTTTAAATTCTATAATGTTTAATAAAAATTATGTAAATAATATTTCATCAATAATTGTTTCATGAGTTTATTAAACTCACAAAAGTTTTTTTATGAATATTTATCTTTATAAAATAATAAACAGTTAAAAAGACCTTTGAGTTTGATAGAAAATTGGTAAATATACATATAGTTGTATAGTTATTACAGGAATATATGTTATACATATAGTTGTATAACATATAGATAATATTTAAAATAATTCTGATTTCAAAAAAAGCAACATACTTGTCAATTTTTTTAAATTAAAAAGCAAATAACTATTTTTTAATGATTTGTGTTTTGAAAATAATTTCATCTATAAGTTTTTCCATTTCTTCTGAAATCAAAATAAATGTATATTTTTAATTATGTTTTAAATAAAGATTTTAACATTAAACTGTATCAAATAGGGAATTTAAGAAATTTCTGAAAAAATCATTTCAATGGAATGTTAAAGTTAATCATTTTTTCCAAATTACGTCTTTAGTCATCTCGTGAGATAAGCATTGGTATTGATAAAAAAAAAAAAATACTGGATAGTTTGTCATTTACATAACGACATTCAAGAAAACATGAAATAATTTCAACTATAAGTTCTTCCATTTACTAAGATTACGTCACCCCATCATTAACATTAATGGAATGTACTTATTTTCCAATGCTAACATTTCTTCGTGGATTTGACTTATACAAAGATTTTTAAAATCTTCTCCCTGATGGCCTGTGATCCGAAAACAGCTTCTTTTTTGATATCCTTCTTGACCTTTCATCTTCAATAAAGCGTCTGGTGATTCATAAATCCTTGAAGACTTTGACTACGAAACACTTTGGGAAATTGAGACACGATTCCTCATTTGGAGGAGGAAGAAAGAGTGCAGAAAACAGCTTCAGGTTTTCAGGATCTCTGTCAAGATGTACCCTCCTCAATAATTCAGTCGACAGGCAATCCCTCTTCTCATTATAAATTCATTCGCTTTGGAAGGGGTGTTTGAATTCTTTGAGATTTGCTCTCAAAGAACGCCAATAGGTTGTTTGGAGTGAGTTCCTTCATCTTCTGAACGGGTTCTGCCGAGTGGAACGAGTTCCTTCTCAAAACCAGTGAACGCTCTTCATGTTAATTCAGAACTAGAATCAGAATCCAATTCTTTTCGCTGAAGGCATTTGATTAAGAAATTGCTGCATGGTTGCATATCCCTTTATTTATTTTTTTCACTTCTTTGGTCTAGAATAAAAGGGAGTTATAAAATTTAACTCCTTTGAGATGACGCTCCCACAACAGAAAGATGGATCGCACTTTAATTTGATATCTTCATCTTTTTTTCTGTAGAGTTTATAATTTAATTTGCATTCATTACTTCTTTCAGAGCGTAACGTTCAGTTATTGGATACTACAGAGATCACATTTTAATAGGTTTCTTTTTGTTACGTATTCATATAAAAGAAAAATCTCGTCGCATTATGTTTTGAAACTAGATACACTTCAAGATCTTTGAGGTTTGATTAGCATATTGCTTCAGGCGGAAATTTTATAAATTATTTTATTCGAATAGCATAATTTAAAACATTAAAATGACAACACAAATAAAATGTAAATGTAGTAGGAATTTTTCAATTATTGAGTCAACAAGAGAGTCCTTTCTATAGTACAAGAGAGTCCTTTACGTTCAAACACGAATCCAATAAATATATCTTTAATTTCATAAATTTAATTTCTGAAATGTTGAAATTTATGAAATTTTCTGAAATGTTGAAAATACCTGGTATGGGACACTCTAGAGAGACTGCTCAAAATTTTTCAAAGCAGTGATTGCAGCTCATACCATAGATAGAAATTGAACTATAAGAGCTACTGACACACTAACTGGCACCCAATTCCACTATATATAAGTTTAATTTGTTTATGCATTATATAGACTAAAAATAAATGGAAAAGACAAATAGATAAAAAAAAAAAATCCCAAAATGTTGTTTATGTTATGTTTATTAGATTAACAAACCTTAAGCATTAATTGCATTCATGGCATAAAAAAGAGAAAATTAGTTCCTTCCTCCCCAATATTTGCTGTCTTTTTTAAATAAAGAAAGATACCGATTACTTCGTTTATATTTCTTGAATAACAACCCTTATTATTACTTATTGTCTTGGGAAAGTATAAATCGTAATTACTTTTACATTTAAATAATATTGTTACAATGTATTTGTTAAGAGTTTTCATACATCTGATAAAATTGTTGGCAGTTCACTTTTTGCACATTGTAAACGTATACTTATCTGTTAAATATGACCTATTTGTAATATTTTCCGATTTTTTGCAAAATATTAATACTTTGTTTTAATCCGTTAATTATTTATCATAAATTCTATTAAATCAGATTTCATTCCGAAAATAAAAGGATAAATGAAGAACTGCTTCAGTAAGAATTTTGCTTGCTTCACAATTCTCAATGATCTTTTTGTTATGTCTAAGTTTTGGACTCTTGTGTATGCCAATATTTAAACATAAAAACTTTTTCAGAATAGATATTTTTTTTCTTAATGTTTTATGGTCGAAAAATTAATATATGCTTCTTGCATTTAAAGAAAAAATAAATATATTTTAAACAGCAGAATGCAACGCCCTTTTTTATACTGACTAAATGTACTCAGTAATGACCAATGATTCTCTTGCATGATTGAATGTCAAATATTTCTTTTTTGTTATTAACTTTTCAGTATGTAATTTAAAATTTAAATTAGAATTGTTGCCTAACTTGGATCCATCATAATTAATCGTATTTCTCTTTTCACAATATAAATATTTGACATATACCTCTTATTCTGTTATAACACCAAGACCTTTTAATATCATCTATTAGTAAAACAAATGTTTAACATTTATTTCCCATTAATATTGAAAAGCAATTGACAACACAATGTTCACAGAATGTAACTTCCTTTTGTAAGTCAAATAGCTAGAGATAGATGACGCAGAAAATGGCCCACTTTGTCACGACGCACAAGAGACAGGAACCTCATAAAATACATAAATAGCTGCTTCCAGTGCAGCATTTTCGCAATGTTTTGTTCTTAAACAATGAGGGGAAGCAATTTATATGGATGAGAATCTTATAAATAGTTCTTTCATTCCATAGTTGAAATTGCAGTATTCTGTAACATCCCATTGTTCTTTCTATCGATAAATGCATCATTTTTTTTGCCCATGTCTCGCAGATAATGGTTTCGAAAAGTTCTTTGTGGAGCCTAAAGATCAGTAAAGTAGTTAGCGAATCTTTATAATTGCGTTGCATCTGATTATCTCAAAATTTGTTCGGTAGATTTCCCGCTTACTCAGGACAATTGGCTTCATCCTTTTCTTTATTTTTATTGCATAAAAGAGAATCAACATTCTTAAAAAGGCGTAAAAGAAATTTTTCATTCAAATAACAATCGAATTTTAATAAATTATCCCGTTTTAGATATTTGATTATAAAGATAAATTGGAATTTTATTTCGAGATTGATTAATTTTTATCACATTACTTATTTATTTTTTTTTTATAAAATATTTTCTGATAGTTTTCTTCCTTTTTCTCTGATTTTCATGTGTGGAGCCTCTGCACCAGAGAAATTGACTATTAATGACTAGTATGCTGACGTTAAATGCAGTCGAACAAACACCGATGATGCTGAAGTTGACGATGAAAACGCCACAAAATTGTTTTGAAAGACCTTAAAATGAAGTTACGTGATGTAGCTTACACTTTAAAGATATCAGAAGGTAGTGTGTTTACACGAAACTTTTAGCATGCTTAACTTGTGGGTGACGCTTTTGCTCACATCGGACCCAAAACACAAGCACGTCGATGATTCACAGGAGCTGTTTGGATCTGGTCAAGAGATAATATGAATTTCTTGCGTTGGTACGTGGCAATGGATGAAACAAGGATTTACTACTGCACACCTGAATCAAAATGATCGTCAGTTGAGTGGACAGCAGCCGGTGAAATTCAAAAAATCAGTAGACAAGGATATGGCATCCGTATTTTGTAAAAAGATAAAACTATCAATAGCGAATATTATATGTCGTTATTGAAACGATTGAGTAGAAAATAAGGGAAAAGAGTGCTGTTTCTCAAGACAATGCCTCATGTCACAAGTCGATAAAAACTATGATTAAATTGAATGAATTACGCTTCGAATTGTTTCCCAGCCATAGTACTCTCCAGATCTGGCCTCCAGCAACTATTGACTTTTTTTGCAAACATCAAATAAATGGTCCAGGGAAAGAAATTTGACTCAAATGAAAAATGATTGCCGAAACTGAGGCCTGTTTTGAGAGCAAAGACAAATCGTTCTACAAAAAGTCATCGAAAACTTAGAGGACAGTTTGAATACTTCGAATGTAAAAAATATATATATATATATTTCCAATGCAGCTGGCAAACAGACATGGACGTCTTAGATGCCTTAAGGCAAGCGCTGCACAGACGTTACTCACTTTGCATTACCCAGGGGTGCGTGTAACTTGAAGATAAGCCACGGACGCGGAGTAACAATGCCCCCGCAACGCTCCTGACCGGGACCTACGGTTTAAAGTGGATTCGCCACTACACATCTATGGCAACTCCGGGACTCGAACCCGAAACCTGTGGTACCGAGCGCCACGCTAGCCACTATTCAGGCCCCCTAAAAAAATATATACACATTGAGATAAAATCAATCTAGGTTCATTCCATAGTGGCTAACGTAATTATTGCCAAATATCTGCATGCAATTCAAATTCTAATTATAGTAAGCGAAAGCTTTTCCTTTTTAATAACTATAAAATCCCCAAAACTTCCAAAAACAGATTTTAGTTTTTCATGTAAATAATATTATTTTAGTAAATAAATAATAAAACTTGTAAATAACAATATTTTTAAAAATTTGATAACAGCGTAATATTTTTACTGCCGTATATGTTCACTGTAAATATATTATTATATATTACTGTGAACTGCTACTTACTTTGCTATTTTTAATTCTTTGGAACTTAAATTTCTAGAACAGTATAACTCATTATAAAATTTTTAATTATCCAAGTTGGATTATAAAAAATTAGCATTTTTAAAAATAAGGAATATAGCGAATTTTAAATTAAAACTCATATATCCTAAAATAATCAATAAATTCAAATAATGATGAATTTCTTTATTGGTGATATCCTTTAACACATTGTGTGTAATTATTGTATTCGCCTGCAATTATGAAAAAAGATAATTGGATTTTACCGCATAAAATAAACTCCCATCCTTTGGTAACATTTTTAAAACAAAATGCTTTCAATAAAATCATTTGTTAAATTTTCTACCATAATGCCTACTCTAAAATTAATTAACTATAAATGTTAAGCGAACTAAGTTAAACACCTGTGTATATTAACTCTTCACATTGGATTTCAGGATATCTGACCTTCAAAAGACAGTTATAAGAACTATTACCTTAACTGAACAACGTTCCTTCTAGGCTTCAAACTCTAGACTACTTTAATTTTTTTTTTTAATTCGCCAGATCTCAAAACATGTCAGAAAAGGGAGAATACTTGTTATTAAGCTGAATCCGATAATATTATGAACGCCTTCTCTAAAGATCTCCTGCTACTCATGAAAAATAACAGTAATGCATCTTTCATTACTGTTATTGCATAAAAGTGAATCAATCTCCTTGAAAACATGAAAATAAATCTTTAATTCAAATACCAATCGAATTTCAGTAAATCATGTCATGTCTAGATATTGGATAAAGAAGGTAAATTACAATGGGCGTTAGATCGAATGTAATGGGTGCAAAACTCAAATGCTATTTTTTTCCTTTTATGTATTTATTTATCCTTTTCTAAATTACAGATTTTTTTTTTTTTTTCACTGGCATATTTTTCAATTTTATTACGTCTAAGCAATTTATTTCATAAATTACATGTTTAACAGACACATCAAAATGACAAAAATAAATTTAAAAACAAAATTAATAAAAGCTTTTTTTATACGCTTCAAAAACGAAACGTTTCTCTATAAATAAATTCATATAGATTTTTCGTAAAGAATTTTTTTTTCTATCCCAATTGGTAAACAACATCATCTAGACTAAGTCCCGAATCCGTGTTCTCAAGAAAGGAGAGAAAAGGTGGAGGGGGGGGGGGAAGCAGCTGCTGTTTCGATGGTGTACCCATTAGGTAGAAGTCTGACTTGATTCCGAATCGCTGAAGATGAAGTGCAGTGTCTTTCGGGAGGATTTTTAAGGTGAATTACCACATATTTGCATATGGTATGGGAGAAAAACCAGAAAACCTCCACCAGACAGTCCGACTAACGAGGCAAGATGCTGAATATCGCAAACGACATCGAGGCTCCTCGTTTTTGAAACAGAGTCTACAGCAATGACAATTGAAGTGTGGCACAAATGATTCTAGCGATGAACGTTGCCACTAAGCCAGTTACGACTCGCCATTTTGATACTGCTGGATGATAATTAAGATGAAATACAAAAAATTAATTACAATGCCAAAAATCTAATAATTTAAAATTGTTAATAATTAATAAAACATAACTTATTATTTTAACAGTTAAACTGCAATTATTTTCGATTAGTATCATTTAATGTAACATTTACAGTATAATGGACATACTATTACTAACATTTCCTGTTAAAATCTATTAAGAAACGTAAAACACATTATATTGCTATTTTTTACATAAAATACAAATTGCATTCACATATTTATAAATATTTACATGTATTTTCATTTATGTAAGGCTAAATAATAAAAACTTTGAATCTACTTTCAAATCGATATTTTTTTTTAAAGCATTTTTAAATGAAAAACATAAATTTCTTCATTTACTTTCAACTGTAGCAATATGATGCTCAATATAAAAAGTTAAATTTTAAGAAAATTCTATTTAATTATTATAACTATATTACAAATTTTAAAAATCGTTGATTAATTTATACCAAAACAAATTGTTTAAATCCCAGGTGTAAGTTGTTGTTATGACACTAGTTGTTTAAAGAATAACCCCAAATTTTTTTTTTTTACTTTAATTTCAGAATGCAAAGTAGAAAAATAATATTAATCTCATTAGGAAAATTTGAAAGCTATACTTAATTATAGTAAACATACATTTGGGAATAGTACCAAGCAAAAAAAAAAATTTTAAATTTTTTATATATATAAATAAACAAAAACTTTTGCAAAAGTGTGGCGTTTTAAACTGATTGCATGAGCAAAGTTTTCTGGCAAGAATACATATTTTTGCAAACAAATTATCCTAAAGAGAAATAAAATACTTTTATAAAACTTGTACTTTTGCACGCAAACTACTAACGTACCTCTACAGAAAATAAATAATATTAAATTGGAAAATAATAAATTATGAATCCTAAATTTCACAGACTGTACTTTCTTACATATATGAATATTCTTCAAACTCAATTCTAAAATTGCATTCTTTACGGATTTCATATTAATTAAAAGTTACAGATAGCACTTTCAAACTCACAGTTTTGCTAAATACTATTTACTAGTTAAATTAGCAATCAAGAACAACAGAAGATAAGCAAATATATTGGATAAAGAATTTCATAAAATTGACATGAAATTCATTTATGTTGGCGAAGTTTCTACGAATTTCCTCATTTTCAAACGGAAAAGAACTAGTACTTACTCACTTTCTACAACTAAATAACTTTCTTTTTATATTAACTTTCAACATTCCAGAAAATTCTTAGATTATCCTTAATAAAAGTTTAATTAATAATCTGAAAGTAGTTTAGTGTAAGAGGAAGTGCAATATCTTAGAGACCTTTCTTCCGTTGATATTAAAAATTCCATTTTTGTTGGAGTATTTTTTCCATTTCGGTTTTCATTTTTATTCGATTTCATTTTTAGAGTAACATAAAACTTTTTTTAAATAAAAATTTCAGCTTGTTTATACAATAAATGACTATTGATAATATCTAAAGTCCAAAGTCACGTTTATATTGAAATGTTTGAGCTGTGAGCACCACTTACTCTCCAAATAAATATATTTCAGTTTGGATGAAATTTGGAATATGGAACTATCGGAGAAATCTATTGTGAAATATTGTTATCCAACAAACCATTTATTCATGACAAACAACAAATTTAGCGACTTTATCATACCATTCCAGAAATTTGAATATAATAAAAAATTAATTATTGGTTTGCTTTAAGCTCTACGGTCATTTTTACACACTTTAGGCTAATTAGACAGGACATGAATAACAGGGATTCCAAAACACTAACAAGAATCCATGTCACGGCCAGGATTCGAACCTGAAGTCTGTGATACCAAATAAAAATTAATGAATCACTGTAATCTGTATCCAAAAAATAACAAATTATTATGAGTTGACGCAGAGACACTAACAGTTACACAACTCTCACATTGTCATTTTCTTTCTTAATAACACTTATGTTTCAAATACATAAAACTATAACAAAAGAAAATTTCTGATTGCTAAAACCCCTCTCAATTTTTGCGAAAATCATACATAATAATTTTCAGAAAATTTTAAATTTCATGAATCGTATCAGAAAATGTGGATGAGAATCAACAAATAAGAATTTATGATGACTAAAAACCCCTCTCTGAATTTAACAAAAATTATACAGAATAATTTTTAGGAAATTTTAAATTTCACGAGTCGTATCAGTGTGTTAAAGAAAACTAAAATAACTGAAACACCAGATACGACAAAGTTTGATGCGAACTTTGGAAGTATATAATTATCTCGCAGACTATCTTCCAAAAAGTCATCCTTGCGCAAACCGAACTTTATACCATCGGCGAGTTGGCGATAATGAGGTTTCTCTCTTTCTATCTCTGTAGAAATAGGAGAAAGTATCGAAGACCTTTTTTTCCCCACCAACTGCATCAACCACTCTCATGGAAAAGGGCAAAAGGAATAGGGCTGAAAAACTGGAAAGGAAATCGGAAAAGTAAACAGCGCAACACACCACCCTCTTCAATTTTCCTTTTTTTTTCTCCCTCGGGTAAGACTCCGAGTGTTTGCTCAACCTCCAAGAAAACAAGAAAGGAGACTCTTCCTTTTATTTGCTTTGCATTTTTGGTTGACTTTCCGCGATGGTTCTCAAAGTTTTCCGGAAAAAATGCGATCAAACACATTTCCATTTATTTCTTCGGTTCCCGGAACATAGAGATGAGCATGTAAGCATAACATAAATATTCACAGCATAGTTTTTCCAGCAGGTATGAAAATGGTTTGTTTTGTCAATTTCCTTTACCTTCAATCTTTATTTTTATAATTTTTTTTCTGTGAGCTTAAACAAAGGTAATATCATGCAGTTTTTTTAAAAAAATTCTCTGTTCACTGCAGGGGCATTTGCGTTTTCCAGCACATGGCTTATGAATATAGTAAGGTATTGATATCTTCATGATGATGGATGCAAATTCGATCTGTCGACATCAACCCCTAAAATGGTTGGAAAAAAAGAAAAGTAATATCTTACATGAATACTTTCAGAGTATTTGACCTGTAGTTATATGTCTCATTAGAAATAACCAGAAAACTACAATCAGACAATTATATTCTATTTCTGAGTATTTATCCTGTAGTCATATATCTGATTAAAAATAACCAGAAAAATCACAATCAGACAATTATATTCTATTTCAGAGTATTTTTCAAGTAGTTATGTGTTTCATTAGAAATAAACAAGAAAAGTACAATCAGACAATTATATACGATTTCAGGCTATTTGTTCATAATTTCCTCTCATTTTCATAGTTTGCTCATTTTTTAAAACGTATTGTCTTTGGTACCAGTGGAATAAGACCCAAATGCACACTTCATGACTTTTATACATACCACCTACTTTAAAAAAAAATGAAAGTGATTTGATCTAATAGAAAAAACTAGTAATTTTTGTTGTCAACCTACATGCAATTCAATTCAAAATTATTCAGCGTAGACAAACCTCGTATGGTCCTGGTGATCGAGGATTTTTGCTTTGGCGCTGGTGTCAGAGGTTGGGGCTTCGAGTCATGGATGCTTGTAGGGATTCGGAATCCACTTTAAACAGTAGGTTCCAATCTGATATGACTGTTGGACATAGGTCTGACAACCCTCACCCGTAAAAAGAAAACATCGCCTGTTTCGAAACCTGCCAGCAGGCAGACAGCCTTGGTCCACGATGAGGCTGTTGTACCAATGAAGAAAAAGACCCTCGAATGCTCTTGAAAAGTTTTTATAAAAAAACTGTGTATTTTAATTTTACATTCTACATGTTTATGTATATTTTTTATAGTTTTCTATGTAATTTTGCAGCAGCATCTATCATTGTATTTTTAACATTCAACATCTGCTAGGTTACCATTCAAAGGCTTATAATAACAGATTTGGGTAGTATTCAAAGGTTTAATAATAATTAATAGTGATTTAATTAATATATTATACAATTTACTATTGATTATTTCTTACTAATAAATAATCAATCAAAACACTTATCTTATGCATGTTATTTGATAACCTAACTCTTTCTCTTGTTCTTTGGCTTCCTATAATATAAATTTGCAAATTATTTCATTTTTTAGGATCCTAATAACATTGTTATACAAATATACAACTGTATTTAAGAACATTCACCGTAACTGAAAGATATTTGTTGAAATCAAAGATGAAAATAAGTCGTATTAATTTAATAAATACGAACATCTCCAATTTTCACTCTCTGTAAACCTTTTGCATAATTTATCACTTTTATTATGTATTTCTACATAAATATCACTATCAAATTGCGAAACAACTATAAAAGGTAGTTTTACAGCAATCACTAAAGGTTTTTAAGGAAGCTTTTAATTTTATTATCCTAAATCTTCGAGATCTCAAATCATAAATTTTAAAGAGAATATTTAACCTTCCAGTCTATTTATTTAGTTTATAATTTAAGCGACAAGACCGTGTTTTTTCATCTTTAAAATAAATCTTCTACAGTTATTGTCAACATACTTCAGAATGGCTAATTGACGAATATGTTATTCTTAGGTATTGATTTTAACATGAATAGAAATACGTGATTAACAAACCAATAACTGAAGCTGAATCTCTTATTCAACATTGAAATGATAAGTTAATTATAAAAGGCACCTTTTGTAAAAATGAAACACTAACATCAGTAATATTTATTTTTATTTTCATTCTCCATTCACTAATTTCTGAAAGACATTTTTTTTTCTTCATTCTATCATCTTTCTAAAATCAAATACTGCTTCAAACGAAAATTGAGTTATTTTCACATTTCTTCTTCTGTTCTCGTTTCATTAAGGAAAAAATAAATAAAAATGATTTTTCTGAATTTTACTTTTATTTTATATTTTCTATAATAAATATTTACCTACACCTACTCATATGGATGATCCAAAATGTTATTCAGCGAGTTCTTTAAATTAAGTTATTTCTTATTAAGTCTCCCTTTCTTCTTTTCTTGTGAAGTTTACCGAAAAAATAAATCAAAAATAAATTATGAATAGTCTTAATTTCTGAATTTGTTCTTAAGGCATCCCACGGATTGGTCAAAAAAATTCTTTCATTGCAATTTTAGTATTAATAATCTATTCTTTTTGTTATTCAAATCATGAATTAATTTCATTGGCTGACAGATTCTTGCGTTGATTTTCAAAAGGCCAATTAATAAATAAAATGAAATACTTGTATTAGAATCTCTAAAATAACTGAATGTTAAATAAAGAAAAATTCAATTTCAAAAAAATTCGTATTTCCTTAAATACCATAAACAATTTAATAAAGATGAGCAAGCATTTATAATGAATGCGATGCAAGCATTTATATGATTTTTTTTTTTTTTTTTGTTACAAACTTGGTTAATGCGACCTATTAAGAATTTATATCAATTCTTACAACATTGATTTTTTTTGTAATTATTTATTTTTTTGAATTTTTGTCATATATTTTTTTTTAAAAAAAAATATCGTAAAATTAATGAAGTTATTTTATTTTAATATCTAATTATGTTTCCTATTTCTGTTTTCATTTTTTTGTCCCAGTGATATAAAATTTCTTGGCACTTTCAATGATTTCGAAACTCTCTGTATAAAAGAATTCATAGGACATTTTTCTTTATTTTTTTTAATTTTAGATAATTCATAGGGATATTTAATAATAAATCATCCATACTGGTATTTTTAATAATAGATCATTCTTACTGGAATTTTTAATTATAGATCATACATGCTGAGATTTTTAATTATAGATAATTCATACTGGAAACTTAACCATTAATGAATATTTTATGTAGGTACCAAAACAAGTTAAAATGTTTCGACCTCGATAAAATGTTTTACATTTTTATGAAGATTTTCACAGAGTAATCTTTTACAAAATCAATTTCGAATGAAATTCCCTTATCAATATATAGTATAATCAAAACTGACACCTTATCAGCTAATTAAATATAATGTCCTAAGCTAAGCAGTACCCTAAGCTAAACAATATCAATTTTTTCACCAAAATGATCAAATGGTAAAATGTTTAATAAAATTATAGGAGTACAATGTCCTCATTGCACTCAAAGCATCTAAGTTTTTAACTGTAAATTATTAAAAAAAAGGGATTTGTCTTAAGAAAATTATTGTTTTTCGTCATTGATTTTTATTTCCAAATACACACACTTTAACCTGAGGTCATTCGGGGTATTGCTACATTCCACCACTACAAATGTGAAAGTACCTTCCCATGATGCTAGTTGGGGAACTCGTTCCCTCCTTTCTATCTTACTCCCTTCGAACCAAACCGAAAATTTCATGGCTAGGTCAAGCATTCCTGACAAACCTGGCATTGGGGAGCAATTTTCAGTTCAGCTCCTTATACCAATTACTCTCTATTTCAATCGTGTTTTCCCGTTTTAAGAAAAGCCCCAAAATATACATGCAAAAAGCACTTTTTGGACGGGCCCTTTAGTCTTGGAAATGGTTCTCAAGGATGGCAATTCTTACTTTAAGCATCCACTCATAGTTTGTTGTTTGTGGCTCAAAATGGAACATTTTCTGGGGCTGAAAAATGTTATCTCTGGCTCGCGACGCTTTCCTGCGGGGCGTTATTAATCGGCCGACTGCAAAGCCTGGCCGCCTCGAGATAAGGGCGGCGCAGGTGTTGCAGCCCCGGCTCAGATAACGCTTGTTGCATCTGAAAGGAAACTGCGGCCCCCAGAGGACACACTCCTCCCTCTGACGTCAGCACCATTTCCCGCAAGAGTCATTCCTGTTTTCAAAATGTAATGAAACTTAAAAGGGGAAATAAAATAATAACTTTTGTTGCTCCTTCTGGTTTACAACTATGGTGAAATGTTACCTTTTTCCCTACCAATGAGAAGGGTTTGTCTTTGGCGGGCATGTAGGTGAAGAATACAAATAATGTGCATCTTGAAAAATTCCCTGAATTGCAAATAGTCATGTGTTGTTTTGAGTTGATGACATTGTTTCTGATTGAAGATATTAATTGCGGTATCTTTTTTAGATAAAATATAGCAAAAGACATAAGAAGAATATATACTTTACGTGTACATATCCATAAATGTAGATTTTTAATTAGATTAAATGCAGTTAGAAAAATTAATGCATTTACGATTTGATGCCTGCATTATTACACCCACAATGTAATTTTGAAAATGCCTTTTTCTTTCTGAACATTAATAAATTTATAATAAAAATATATCTTATTGTATTATACATTCATTAATTAGAACTCATCAACCATCAATTTTAAATAAATAGTGAAAAATCAAAGCCATTATTTCAAATAATAAGGCATTAAATTAGTTTGGTGATTTTTCCTGGTTGTTTGTGATTAATTTATTGAAATTCGCATAATGCTAAGAAATTTCATTATGCACATATATACAGAGAAATTGCAACACCACGAAACACTGCAAACGACAGGCATACAAAGAGTATATCATTAAATAACTTATTTTTAATAACAAAAAGATAGTGCAAATAGGGATCTAGTATCCTGTTTGACCAGTAGAATGTATGACCACTTCAAGTTTTACGTATTTTAAACCTTTCAGGTACATATATAATCTGTAAACAGATTTTGTCCTCAGAGACAAAATCTGAGATGAAGATCTTTTGCTCCATATCCATGATACTATCCTCCAACTTTCGCTCGAGGAAGATGGGGAAAAAATCAGTGGCCAAAAGTGCATGTGGATTCCTTTTAGGGCTTGCCTGCTGATGATTATCGTATGTAGTTGGGCATTATCCAATTTTCCAACCACTTAAAGTATAATAATGTACTTTCCTGCACATGATCCATGTATCTTCATCTCGCCGTTGGGTCTCTGAAACGCCTCAAAGATGAGCGGCTATCGAAGGCGATGGCACTCCAAATTGTGATTCAGTGTGAAGCTTAGCAACTGCTGAAGGAATGAACTCGTCTTCATGCCATCTCATAGGTAACTGTCATAAATGAAACAGTAAGACTCGTAGGTGAATATAATACTGTGATATTTAGTCATCAACTCAGTTGCGAGACCCTTACAATAATTGGAGTCGATGACTTTATGACAATAAAAACCGAGTGGCATGATTACTACCCATTTATGGGCAAAAATAGTTCGCCACTTATGGGCTATAGTTCGAGAAAATAGTTCCTCATGATTCCGAAGCATCCTATACAAGTACGCACATTCTATCATACTTGCTTTCAAAGCATCTAATACACGTATGATATTTAATCATCTACTCAATTGTGACACCATTACAATCTTTATAGATGACTTTATGGCAATGAAAACGTAGTGGCATGCCATTTGTGGGCAAAAATAATTCCTACTTACTGGTTACAGTTCGAGAAAATAATCCACCTTGGAGCCTTCGGAATAGGGTGGCGGAAGCCTGATTCCGAAGGCTCCAATCCACCCTACACACATGCACATTCTATCGACAGACGTGATTTCCGGCATGCCTTCCGATGCTCTGACCCAAACGTGTTGATGATTAACATTTCAATATTCTTGAATGCCTCTCCTCCATATCCTTTGATCAATAAATACATGTAAGTATGTTTCAGTTGCAAAAGACGAATGGACGAACTAGACATATGTACTATCTAAAGAGAAACTGGCATCGTTGGGCGGATATCTCTTCCTTTTTGAACCTTCGATATCAGCTTTTTCTCTCATTGCGAAGCAGAATTCGCTAAGCGTTTGTTTGTTCAACTACTAATAGATAACGTGAGCTGGGTTTAGACCATCGTGAGATAGGTTAGTTTTATATCTTTTGAAATATCTGGAGGCTCTCTGGCGGGTCGGGTTCATTCTTTAAACTTATGTCTTTTGAAAGTGCCATATGCTTTCGGGCTGGGAGATGAAAAATAACCAGACTTAGGTGTTTAGGTGTTGGGACTTTGGAGCTCGAACAATAAATGCCCTTCTACGATAATAAGTAGCAACAGAACACATTACGATTTCCTTCCTTTTAACATCGCTAACATATTACATGAAAAAACTTCATTATAGATTTCCCACATAAATATTTCAGCTGTGTATTCCCTTCAGTTTCCATAATCATCTAACCAATTCTTCATGTCGTTACATTTTCTCTATCAAATTGTGTAAAACTAATTTATGCATATACCATGCATTAATGTGTATATCATGTGATATATTTTTCTCCTGTATATACTTTTTTAATGTTAAGAATTCATAATATAACTTGCAAGAGGCCCAAAAAAATTAACTTTATCAAAATATTCTAACCAAATGCAGTAGAATGTTGGAAAAGAGATAACATTTCTAGAAAATGGAGTTCAATTAAAGGCGGTACCAAACATATTACGATTTAGGAAAATAGAGTAATAATACAAAATAAAGACATCGAAAATAATTCGATATAATAACTTCTTATTTTTCTAACATTGTGTTCGTTTTCCCATACTTACGATTCGAAGATATTTGCTAGCTTTAGGCGCTCAAATATATTTTTACAAGAATTACATTTCCAAAATGGATTTGTTTTGAAAAATAACATTCTTTATAAAATCGGGCTGGGAACGCATGGGAATAAATCTGTTTTTGAGACAGATGTCTAAATTTCATTGCATGCAAACATCAACATTATCCATATAAAAGAAATCTAGAAATTTTTCTGCGGAAAAATTTTATTTCTTTTTCTGGAAGTTTGCCCATTTCTTTATGAATAGATGGATATCTTTACTTGATGTGTTTATCCAGATTTTCTTGTGTATGACTTTTAGAATACTTCTGGCATGAATGATGCTGTATAATTCTCCAATGTGGCGTTCTTTCCGTTACAATGAATATTTGAATTCCAAATATTCGTATAGTACACATTTTAACTTTTTTCTTATTAAAAAAATTATTTATTTAATATTATCACCATTTATTTAAAATTATCATAGTTTATTTAATGTTATCATAATTTATTTAATATTTTCATAATTCCTTTAATATCATAATTTATTTAATATTTTCATAATTCCTTTATATTTATCATAATTTATTTAATATTATCATAGTTCATTTAATATTTATCATAATTTAATATTACTATTTAACATTATATTAAATTATTTAATATTATCATATTTTTAATTATCCTAATTTATTTAATTATCATAATTAATTTATTATCATAATTTATTTAATATTATCATATTTTATTTAATGTCCTCATAATTTATTTAATATTCATCATAATTTATTTAATATTATCATATTTTATTTAATGTCATCATACTTTATTTAATATTTATTTATAATTTATTTAATATTTATCATAATTTATTTAATATTATCATATTTTATTTTTAATATTTATTCTAATTTATTTAATATTATTTTTATTTAATAATATAATATTAAATAATATAATTTTAATAGAAATAAATATTATAAATGCTTTTGAAGTATAATATAATTTATATATATATATTTATTTAATTATATATATAAGTATAAAATATAATTTAATATTTTCTTAATTTATTTAATATTTATCATAATTTACTTAATATTATCATAATTTATTTAATATTATCATCATTTTCTTTAACATTAAAACATTATATTAAATAAAAAAAAACAATTTTAATAGTGAAACTGACAAATATTAGCTAAATGCTTTTGATTATGTGATTAATTTATCCTTAAAAAGTTTATCACAACTCAATAAGTTTTATCTCCCCATCTTTAATTGTTTCGATTGTGCAAATCATTGAAATTTTCTGCAAAGGAACTTATAAAATTATTTAGCAATATATTATAATTTAATTTAATAATATAATTTTAACATATTATCAAAATTTTTAATAATATAGACGCATTATACTACTGGAAATGGGACCTGATTGCTGAGTGGTTAGCTCTCTGGACAGCTTTTTACCACCGAGACCGGCGACGTCTTCCGGTCGTAAATTCTCAGAAAGCAACTGGTTGTATCATGGAGGTTTGTTAGTTGTTCGGAATCCTTGCTAAACTATAGATCGAACGAGTCTAACTTCGTGCCTAAAATATGCCCAAAATGACCGTAGAACGATTTCAAAACAATTTTTATGTCTTTTGAAAGTATATATAAGCATATTTCAAAAATAACCAGACTTTGTGTCTTTTAATACAAAAAGTAGCTCTAACCTACTTTCATTCTTCATGAAAAAACGTAGCAACTTATTACGTGAAAACATTCTGGACAATTATAAGATATCTGAGATAAATATTTCAGCTTGTATATTCTCGATTCTATTTGCATAGTCATCTAACCATCATTCTTAATGGACTTGCATTTTTCTGTCAAATTGTGTAAAAACATTGTTCGTCAGTTAAACATATACCATACATTATTATGTACATCAAGTAATATATTTTCTACTATATATACTCTTTTAAAATTACGTATTCCTAATATAATTTGCAAGAGGCCCCAAAAATTAACTTCATCAAATTTTTATAAGCAAATATCATAGATTCTTGGTAAAGATGTAACATTTTTAGAAAATGGGGTTTAATTAAAGGCTGTACGAAACATATTTCGATTTAAGAAAATAGAGTAATAGTACAAAATAAAGACATCGAAAATAATTCCATATAATAACTCCTTATCTTTCTAACATTGTGTTCGTTTTCCCATACTTACGATTCAAAGTTATTTACTAGCTTTAGGCGTTCAAATATATTTTACAAGAATTACATTTTCGAAATGGATTTGTTTTGAAAAATAACATTCATTATAAATTCGGGCTGAGAAAGCATGGGAATAAATCTGTTTTGAGACAGATGTCTAAATTTCATTGCATGCAAACATCAACATTATCCATATAAAAGAAATTAAAAGTTTCCTGCAGAAAAACGTTTATTTCTTTTTCTGGAAGTTTGCCCATTTCTTTATGAATAGATGGATTTCTTTTCTTGATGTGTTTATCTAGATTTTTTATCTTTTCTTGTGTATGACTTTTAGAATAAGTCTGATATGAATTATACCATATAATTCTTCAACATGGTATTCTTTCCGTTACAATGAATATTTGAATTCCAAAAATCTAATACACATCATAATGTTTTTATTATTTAAAAAATTATTTATTTAATATTATTGAAATTTATTTAAAATTATCATAATTTATTTAATATTATCATATTTTATTTAATATATATCATATTTCAATTTATATTATCATAATTCATTTAATATTATAATTTATTTAACATTATCATAATTCATTCAATATTTAATATTATCATTATTTTTTTAATATTTATTATAATTTATTTATTATTATCATAATTTATTTATTATTATCATTATTTCCTTAAATATTTAAAATTGTATTATATAAAAAGAAATTTTTAGTAGAGAAATTGACAAGTATTGACTGAATGTTTTTGAATATGACATTAATTTATCCTTAAAAAGTTTATCACAACTCTTTAAGTTTTATCTCATCATCTTTAATTGTTTCGATTGTGTAAATCATTCAAATTTTCTGCAAATGAACTTATAAAATTATTTAGCTATAAATTATAATTTAATTTAATTTAATATAATTTATATTATCAAAATTTACAATAATGTAAATAATAGTACTGAGAATGGGGCCTGAATTTCCACTAGCTCTGTGGTGCTCGCTGCCATAGGTTTCGGTTCGAATCCTGGGTGTCGCATGGACGTTTGTGAGTGGTTAGGAATCCAACGTAAACTGTAGATCCCAGTCTAATTAGCCTAAAATATTCACAAAATGACGGTAGAGAATCAAAACAATTTTTTTGTCTTTTGAAAGTATATATATAAACATATTCCTTTGGGGGGTTTAGAAATAACCAGACTTGTTTCTTTTAATACAAAAAGTAGCTCTAACCTACTTTCCTTCTACGATAACAAGTAATATAAAAAAAAAAAAATTTGAAGTCAATTCCAACTTTTTTTTTTTCACTCTATTTTCAGAAAAGTTTTTTTATAAATAATTTTCATTAATTTTTTAAATTTACCTGACGCCATTTATTCATAGATATATGCAACTTAAATCTAAAAAAAAACAACTAAAATTAATTAATTAAATTTAATTACTGAATTAACATTTGAAAAAACTGTATTAACATCCAGTATCACCCACTACAAGTTCCAAAAAAATGTATTTGAACTTGATTGTATGAATAAAAAGTATTTTATGAACGGTTGAAAATTTGAACAAAATGAAATACAATCAGTCCAGTCACATTAATGTGACCACCACCTACTTTCGACCACTTAAATACCACTTAATACCACATTTCACACTCCACTTAAAGCCAGAATATATAAGAGTGTATATTCTGGCTTTTGACAGGTTGTCACATTAATGTGACTGGACTGTGTATAGGGAGAGTGTGAGCTAATAGAAGGAATTGAATAAGTATCGATGGAACTCATCTAAGATTTCCTTTCTTACTTATTATTTTTATATCCTCCAACTTATTACGTGAGAAAACTTCATTATAGACATGCCCCATAAATATTTTAACTGTGTGTTCTATTCTGTTTGCATAATCATCTAACCAATCCTTCAAGGAGTTGCGTTTTCTCTGTCAAATTGTGTAAAACTTATTTATACATACTGTACACCATACATTAATATGTATATCATGTAATATATTTTTTACTATATGTACACTTTTAAAATTACGAATTCTAATATAATTTGCAAGAGGCCCAAAAATTAACTTAAAATTTTTATGAGCAAGTATCATAGATTATTGGTAAAGATGTAGCATTTCTAGAAAACTGAGTTTCATTAAATGTGGTATTAACATATTTCGATTTAGGAAAATAGAATAATAATACAAAATAAAGACATCGAAAATAATTCGCTATAATAACTACTTATTTTTCTAACAATGTGTTCGTTTTCCCATATTTACGATTCAAAGTTATTTAGTTTTAGTAGCTCAAATATATTTTTACAAGAATTACATTTCCAAAATGGATTTGTTACGAAAAATAACATTCATTATAAAATCGGCGCTGGGAATTCATGGGAAAAAATCTGTTTTTGAGACAGATGTCTGAATTTCATTGCATGCAAACATCAGCGTTCTCCATATAAAAAGAAATCAAAGAAATTTTCCTGCGGAGAAACATTTATTTCTTTTCTGGAAGTTTGCCCATTTCTTTATGAATAGATGGATATCTTTTCTTGATGTGTTTATCGAGATTTTCTAATCTTTTCTTGTGTGTGACTTTTTAGAATACGTCTGACATGAATGATGCCATATAATTCTCCAATGGGATGTTCTTTCCCTTACAGTGAATATTTGAATTCCAAATATTCGTATAACACACATAATATTTTTATTAAAAAATAATTTATTTAATATTATCATAATTTAGTTAAAATATCATAATTTAGTTAAAATATTAATTTAGTTAAAATATCATAATTTAGTTAAAATATTTTTAGTTAAAGTTATCGTATTTTAGTTCATATTTATCATAATTTATTTATTATCATATTTTATTTAACATTATCGTAATTTATTTAATATTGTCATAATTCAATTAATATTCAGCATAATTTAATATTAGACTAATTTATTTAATATTTAAAATCATAATTTATTTAATATTATCATTATTTTCTTTAATATTTTTAAAAATTGTATTAAATGAAAAGATATTTTTACTAGAGAAACCGACAAGTATTAGCTAAATTTTTTTTTTTAATAAGACATTATTTATCCTTTGAAAGTTTATCACAACTCTTTAAGTTTTAACTCACCATCTTTAATTGTTTCGATTGTGTAATTCCTTCAAATTTTCTGCAAAGGTACTTATAAAATTATTTATATAAATTATAATTTAGTTTAATAATATAATTTATATTATCAAAATTTATAATAATATAAATTATATTATCAAAATTTATAATAATATAAATTATATTATCAAAATTTATAATAATATAAATTATATTATCAAAATTTATAATAATATAAATTATATTACTGAAAATGGGCCTGATTGCGGAATAGCCAGTGCTCTGGTTCTCGGTACCATAGGTTTCTTGTTCGAATCCTGGCTGTGGTATGGACGTTTGTTAGTAGTTGGGAATCCAAGCTAAACTGTAGATCCCAGTCTAATTAGTCTAAAATATGTACAAAATGACCGTAGAGAGGCAAAACAATTTTTTGTATTTTGAAAGTATATATAAGCATATGCCTTTGGGATATGCGTTTAAAAGTAACCAGACTTTTGTCTTTTAATACAAATAGTCGTTCGGACCTACTTTTCCTTCTACGGTAAAAAGTAGCAACGGAACTCATCTAAGATTTCCTTTCTTACTTATTATTTTTATATCCTCCAACTTATTAAGTGAAAAAACTTCATTATGGATATCCCACATACATATTTCAGCTGTGTATATTCTATTCTGTTTGCATAGTCATCTCCCAATTATTTCATAGAGTTGCATTTTCTCTGTCAAATTGTGTAAAACTCATTTATACATACACCATACATTAATATGTACATCATGTAATATATTTTCTACTATATATATTCTTTTAGAATTACGAATTCCTAATATAATTTGCAAGAAGCCCCAAAAATTAACTTCATCAAAATTTTATAAGCAAGTATCATAGATTCTTGGTAAAGATGTAACATTTCTAGATAATGGAGTTCAATTAAAGGCTGCACGAAACATATTTCGATTTAGGAAAATAGAGTAATAGTACAAAATAAAGACATCGAAAATAATTCGATGTAATAACTTCTTATTTTTCTAACATTGTGTTCGTTTTCCCATACTTACGATTCAAAGTTATTTGCTAGTTTTAAGGGTGCAAATATATTTTTACAAGAATTACATTTTCGAAATGGATTTGTTTTGAAAAATAACATTCATTATAAAATCGGGCTGGGAACTCATGGGAATAAATCTGTTCTTGAGACAGATGTCTGAATTTCATTGCATGCAAACATCAACATTATCCATATAAAAGAAATCTAGAAAATTTCTTGCGGAAAAACATTTATTTCTTTTTCTGGAAGTTTGCCCATTTCTTTATGAATAGATGGATATCTTTACTTGATGTGTTTATCCAGATTTTCTTATCTTTTCTTGTGTGTGACTTTTTAGAATACGTCTGACATGAATGACGCCACATAATTCTCCAATGGGATGTTCTTTCCGTTACAATGAATATTTCGATTTTAAAAAATTCGTATAATACACATTTTAATTTTTTTAACAAAAAAAATAACTTTTTTTTTTTTTTTTTTAACTAATTTATTTAATTTTTATCATTTATTTAATATTAGCATAATTCATTTAATATTTATTATAGTTTATTTAATATTAGCATAATTCATTTAATATTTATTATAGTTCATTTAATATTTTATTTAATATTTATCTTAATTTATGTAATATTATCATAATTTATGTAATATTATCATAATTTGTGTAATATTATCATAATTTATGTAATATTATCATAATTTATGTAATGTTATCATAATTCACTTATTATTTATCATAATTTATGTAATATTATCTTAATTTATGCAATATTATCGTAATTTATGTAATATTATCATAATTCACTTAATATTTATCCTAATTTATGTATTATTATCATTAATTTCTTTAATATTAAAAAATTATATTAAATAAAATTGACAAGTATTAGCTAAATGCTTTTGATTATGATATTAACTTATCCTTGAAAAGTTTATCACAACTTATTAAGTTTTATTTCAGTATCTTAAACAGTTTTGATTGCGTAAATCACTCAAATTTTCTGTAAAGAAACTTGTAAAATTATTTTGCTATAACTGTAAATATCTAAAATTTAATTCTCTAATTATGTTTTATTGTCCATTAAAAGTCAAAATTTATACTGAAGTTTAATTCTTGATTTTGATATACATCAGAATTACATCAATTACTAACTTTTTTGGGGATAAGTACATGATAATTAAATTAAAACAATTACATGATTAAATTACGTTAATTATATCTTTAATTGGATAAAAATTAGAAAACATTTTTGCTGTAAAAAATATTTAATACTCAAAAACAATTCATATTTCAGTGATATGATATCTATAGTTTTTTCATACTTACTTTCTCTAACTATAGAAAATAAATTACTATAATATGTAAAATAATTCATCTTAAATATATTCATAACCTTCCACTTTTTAAAATTTCATTAGCTAACGGAAAATTAAAATTTAAGAAATAATACGTCGAATTATGAAGTATTTCCAAATACACTCATGCCCATAAATTAAGGATAATGTAGTTCAGGCAAAGAAAGAGACAGAAGCAAAACAAATTTGACTTATTTGTAAAGTCTATTTATTAAACAAAAGGTAAAGAGCAAAAAAGATGCTATATGTTTGACATAATTAATAAAAATTGCGATTTTTACTCCCTGGAGCAAATTTCAAAAAGAACCTATTTACAAAAAACAATATAACATGGTTAGTATGGAGTATGTCTCCCGGACGATGCAATACAGGCCTTACAACGCCTAGGCATGCTGAGTATCAAATTATCAATCTGATCTTGGGGAATATTACACCACTCATCAAGCAATGTCCTCCGAAGTTCTGGTTGACATGTGGGAGGAGGTTAACGGGCTAAAATTTATCGGCCAAGCATATGCCACACATGTTCTATTGGATTCAAGTCCGGTAAGTATGCTGGCCAATCCATACGGGTGATATCCTCCAATTGAAGGCATTCGTCTACAATGTTTGCACGGTGAGGACGGGCGTTGTCATCCATAAACAGAAATTCAGCACCCATGGCGCCCCGAAACAAACATATATATTGTTCCAGAATGACATCCCGATAGATGTGACCTGTCATCGTTACACTCTGATCAAGCAGGTCAGTTCTGGAACCAAGAATAATTCCTCCCCAAACGAGCCATCCTGCACCACCATAACGGTGTCGTTCGATGGTGTTCTCTTGGTGGTAACGGGTACCTGGCTCTCTCCATATGAAAGTCCGGCGATAATCAGACTGCAAACTAAACCTGGGCTCGTTGAAAATATCACACAAGACCACTGATGCGGTGTCCACAATGCATGCTCTCTACTCCAGGTTAATCGCAGACGACAGTGAGTTGCGGTAAGTGGAACACATCTGACAGGCCTACAAGCATATAGACCAATGTGCCCTAAGCGTCTGTACACGGTCTGCCTTGAAACTGTCGTACCTGTAGCTGAAGAGAGCTGACGAGACAGGTCTGCTGCTGTGCTCCGTCTGTTTCTTCTGGCAGTAACTGCTAAATACCGGTCCTCATTCGGCGTTGTAACTCGGGGGCGACCTGTGCTGTAACATCTACTCACATTACCATCATCTTGGAATCGTTGCCAAAGCCTGGAGATGACACTCTGGGCTATTCCAAGTTCCTCGGATACTTCCAGCTGGGTACGTCCACATTCCAGTCGTCCGATAATTCTACCACGTAAAAAATCATCCAAATGCTTCCTTTGTGCCATAACTATGCGGTTATTGCACTGAAAGTGCTTTTAAAGCGCTTGTGAAAATTTTACTTCTTTGCCACCATTCCTTATATACCCCTCTGTTATACTCTCGTCATTGTGACGTACTATCCGCGCTATCTGGTGGTTTCCTGTAATTTGCATATTCTTCCTCAAGATGTGTGTGATAATTCTATAGGAGAAATTTTTATTTTAGAGTTCAATTTCTGTGTGATCCTGAATTATCCTGAATTTATGGACATGAGTGTAAATGAATAACATAAAAAATATTTTTAATAATATTGTTATATAATAAAGAGTTTACATTAAAACAAATATTCTATTTGAAAAAGTGTATTTTTATTGAATTTTTAAACTTAATGACCATTTTCAAACCATTAATAAATATACAAAATCTGGTTAATATAAAACGTATGCTACTTACCTTACCTCTATGCTACTTAAAATAATATTAAAAACTGCTATATTTAATATGAAATGAAATCTTTAGGATGCCTAAGAAAATAATTTAAAATGCAGCGAGATAGTAAACATAGATTTGGAGATAGTAGCATATCTTCAAACTTCAGTGCCCTCTGGGTAGTGTTAAATGAGTAACAGCCCCGCAACTCTTGCTTATGTCATAAAGATTAACTGTCTCTGTATTGCTAGCTGCATTAGAACAACAACCGGAACATTAGATTCATTTTATGTGTAATTTCTAAATCTTCTGAATATTTTAAATTACATTTGGCTATGAGATATGCCTAAAATTTCAATATGTGATAATTTATTTTGCTCTGTTTCAGTCGGATTTGTCCTAAATAATTCCTTAAACAATTTTCTCCCTTTGTCATAATACTCACTGGGTTTTCTTCTGTCTAATATAAGGTGTGTGTGTGTGGGTGTGTGTGGGTGTGTGTGAATCATAGTTTTGAGCATAATAATTAAGCGTATCAATAGTATCTTAATATTTTAGAAATTCTTCAAAATTACGAATTTTTCATTTATTATATTTTTTTAATGGCCCTTTAGGCTGTGACAATGATTTATTTAGTTAAATTGAACTATTTAGTTCTATAGAATTTTATGATGAAACTTGGCAATCATAATTTAAAATCGAATTATTAATTATTATCACAAAATAACCTGGAGCATATTTTTTTTCAACAGCTGACATAACACATTTAATTTCCTTTTTTAAAACAATTTATTTTACTCTACCTTTACTTTACTCTACAATTTCAATTTTCTAACACATTTATTTATTCTACATCTACTTTACTTTACAATTTCCTTTTTTTACGACATTTATTATACCCTGCCTTTACTTTCTACAATTTCACTTTTCTACCACACTTATTTTACGCTACATTTACTTTCTACAATTTCATTTTTCAACCACACTTATTTTACTCAACATTTACTTTCTACAATTTTATTTTTCTACCACATTTTTACTCTACATTTTCTTTCTATACAATTTCATTTTATTCTACACTTTACTCTACAATTTCATTTTATTCTACAATTTACTCTACAATTTTTTTTTCTACCACATGTACTTTTATTCTACCTTTATGATTCTACAGTTAATTACCATTTGACTGTTTTAATAAGTCTATTTTTTTCTTTAATAAAGCCAGTGTAGCTTTTAATTAGCGTCCGTGATAAAAGGGATCATCTTTCAAAGACATACTAGTCTCATACATACTAGTCTCCTACTATGTATTAGAACATAATAGTTCTAGTAAAATAGTTTGTCAGTTCCATTTGTTTCCACTCTTTCTAAGTAAACGATCTCGTAACTCACTGCAATACAAGCAACATGTTCTGAAACTTAGTTTCTGAGAAAGGAGAGCTACGCAGTAAATGTCATATCACTTTATTGAACCTCATTACCTGCTGTTGCAACATTTGCGTTCAATTTCCTGCTGTTACAATCTATATAGGGAAAACTTTTATTCATTTTTACATAGCTGGTAATATTCAGCACAGAAAAGTGGATTTCATCAATGAAGAGGGATAAATAAAATATTAATTCCTAAATTCCTATTTTGGTTAATAAAGGATAAGTGCGTTAAAAAATACTTTTATTAAAGTGTTGAATTGTTAAATTTAATATGGCAGTTTAGGATTTAATAAATATCAATAAAGTGTGCTAAAATTAATAATAAAATAAATCTTATATGAATTTAAAATTAAATATCAAATTTTTAATAAATCATACAAATTATTTAATTAAAGAATAAAATTTTTTAAGCATATTAAATAATTCCTATCAATTTTGCTTATAATCATAGACCAAAATTTTAAAAATATTTAATGCAATTAATTTGATTTTAAGTTGTTTTTTTTCCTATGTCCCAAAAATATTAGGAATTACATTTTATTTTTACTTAAATTGTAAACTTTTTTTATAAATTGTGTTTCATTATTAATAAAAAATGTGTGTGTTATTGGGTTTTTAGCTTAAGTAGTACAGTAGCGTGTAGTAGTAGTAATGCATAATTAATGTGTAGTAGTAGTAGTGCATAAATAGTGTGTAGTAGTAGTAGTGCATAAATAGTGTGTAGTATTGCATAAATAGTGTGTAATATTAGTAGTAGTAGTATTGCATAAATAGTGTGTAATATTAGTAGTAGTAGTATTGCATAAATAGTGTGTAATATTAGTAGTAGTACTGTATAAGTAGTGTGTAGTTGGAATCTCGTGTGTAATAGGAAAATATTGTTAATGGTGTATAATGGGAAATTATTGTTAATGTGTTTCATGGGAAATTATTGTCTAATAAAATAAAATAAAAAATTTTATTTGGCCCCCATATAATGGTGTGTTACCTTTGTCTATAGTTTTTATTTGACTTAAAATATATCGTGAAATTAAAATTTTTAACTTTATATGATTGTGTCCGTTCATATATATTTGTTTGTTTCAAAATTATTTTTATTTATAAATAGTAATTCAAAATACTTTTTCTTACAATTAGTTAAATTATAATCAGTACTAATATAATTATAATCTGCACTCTGATAATAAGAGCTATAATTTAACGATATGATCGATATTTTTTTCTAATAACTAAAAAACTTTCATTTTATGTAACCAGCTTGCTAATAACAAAGAAAGATAAAAAAAAAAAATGCTATTGCTCTTCTACTTGGCAATAATAAGCAAGGGCTGCATCGTTGTTACTTTTAACACTACCCAGGGGCACGTGTAGCTTAAGGATATGTTATGGACGCGAGTAACACTACTCCCACAACGCTCTACGCTCATATTAGATAGGTACCTACGGTTTAAAGGGGATTCGAACCACTACAAGCATCCATGGCTCCACCGAACTCGAACCAGAAATCTGTATTACTGAATGACAGAGCGCTAACCACTCGGGCACCAGGCCTCACAAAAATATAGTAAGTAAAATAAGCTTTTTTGTGCTTATCATATGAAACACTTCCTTCAGCGAGTATTGCAATGTGCTGATCTCCTGTTCGTCACTATCATCACTTTCCACAAAGATTCCAATAGAATGAAAAATAATTCTCAGAAGTTATAACTTATATTTTTCATTTTGATGAATCTTCTTCATTATTAACCCAATGATAAGAAGGTCATAGGTTAAAACAAAAAGCAATTCATTAAACCACCCAACTTCTTAGATACGTCTTTTAAAAATGACTGAAAACTTCCGGACTTTAAGGAAAGCCAGACATCTTAATTATATCAAAACTGACATTGATATTTAAGTTGGGCAAAAGACAGAGGATGCTTTCTATCCCTCACAGACATTCCCGTATCGATTTTAAGATCAGCATTAATTTATACTTCATAGGGCTTTCTGACGCGGGTTTTATCTTGCCACGTCAGAAAGCGTCCCTTCTCGTAAGATATACTCCCAAATAAATAAGCGGGTATAAATAAATATCGATACATAAATATCACCTTTGGGCGAATCGATTTACATCGAAGGATAACTGTGTTCGATCATAAAGAGGATGATCGCCTTAGACGGCGGAAAGTGGACCCTTTTTACTGCGACTGGCATGTTATTTTACGAGGCCATATTTCCTCAGAAAGACATCGCATCTCCATAACTTTGTAAAATGGGGAGATCATATTCGGAGAGTATAACAGTCGGTGGGAAGATGGTTATGTCCCCAAAAGCTCCACCGGGAGATGATGTCTTTGAGAAGGTGTGGTTCTTCGTTAGCAGTAAAGCTTGCTGAGGAACTAGCTGTTTACCTAAGGAAAATAATGATGGTTTCCGTATTTAGGTGCTAACTGGGTTATTAGTTTGATGAAAGGAATATTAGTTTACATCTTCATTGGAAAGATATATAGTTCTTACTATACAAATTAAAACTCAGCCCTTCCTTGTAAATACTCGTATTTAACATACATCCAAACTAGAAAATGCAATATAATCCAAAATCAATATTCTTATGAATTTATTAAAATTTTTAATGAATTATAATATATACAGAAGGATTTATAATAAACTTAAAATTTTTTTACTAAAATAAGTCATGAGTCGTTGTAGATAGCGCTACAAACATTTTTTTATTGGGGTTAAAAATTGTATGGGCAATGTGTTCAAAGTGCACACCTTGAAAGGCGATGCAATAGCTCAAGTTAGTCACAAATTCAAGAGATTCTTTTTAATGCTTGCAAATGTGTTAGTTATGCAGTTGAAGCTAATAAGATCTGTCGGCTTCTTCTTGTATACCAAATCCTTCATATGACCGCAAAGATAGAATTTGCATAGATTTATATATATGGCGAATAAGGTGGCTAATGTAATGCACCAGGATAAATGTATATATATATATATATACTTTCCGAATATAACAGCCGGTGGGAAGATGGTTATGTCCCTAAAAGCTCCACCGGGAGATGATGTCTCGATAAGGTGTGATTCTTCGTTAGCAGTAAAGCCTTGCTGAAGAACTAGCTGTTTACTTAAGGAAAATAATGATGGTTTCCGTATTCAGGTGCTAACCGGATTATTATCTTCATTGGAAAGAGATATATTTCATACCATTACAGTGATTCTTACTATACAAATTAAAATTTCATTGAAAATATTTGTATTCAACACAGCATTCAAACTAGAAAATGCAGCATGATCAAAAAGCAATATACCTACGAGTTTATTTATAATTTTTAATAAATGATAGCATATACAGAGGGACTCTTAATAAACGTACAATTTTTTACTGAAATAATTCGAGTCTTTGCAGTTAATGCAACAAACATTTTTTATTGAAAAGGAAAAGGAATTTAATGAATAAAGTGTACAAAGTACTAACTTTCAAAGGTGATAACCTAATCAAAACTTAATAGCAACTTTGTTGTCAGTTGCAAATTCAAGAGTTTATTTTTTAATGCTTGTACTATACTGGTACTTTTAATGCATCTTACTATACAAATTAACCCTTCACTGAAAATACACATTCAACATAGCATCCATACTAACAAATACAGCATGATCAAAAAGCAGTATACCTATGAGTTTATTAATTTTTTTTAAAAATGACAGCCTATACAGGTTTTTTTTAATTAACTTACTATTTTTAACGGAAATAACTCTTGAGTCGTTACAAAAAAATTTTATTGAAAAAAAAAGTGCAAAAGGAGTTTAAAGGAAAAGGTGTTTAAAGTTAGAGAGGATACAATAATGCAACCAAGTGACAAAGTTATCAGTTGCAATTTTGGGAGTTTCTTTTTAATGCTTGCAAATACGCCAATTATGGACCTTTTGAGGCTAATAAGTTCTGTCTACTTCTTGTAAATCAAATCTTTCTTATGACCCCCAGTGAATTGGAGCTCAGTCTTGTTGAAAGACTAACGTCAGATAGTCGTTAGTCAAGCAATTATTGGAAGCAATTCCTATCAGATCAAGATACCTGAGAAAGATTGGAAACAAAAGAACATCTTAAATAATAATATTTTATCGTTGAGAAAAGTACATATACTTGTGCTCCAGTAAGGTGGATAACAGTTCTGCTGAATGATAAATGCCAGATACTCAGTAGTCAGTCAATTATTCAAATCCAATCATATTACATTCGAGTGCCTGGGTGGAACATGGTAACACAAGAACTTCATCCATAACCATTTGCTCAATCCAGCGATGTGGCAATTTCGCGTTTAGAAAGGCACGAACAATTGTACTGCTGTGAAATTAAATCAATCTTGTTGAAAGAAAAATTTCGTTGCTCAAGCAATTATTGGAAGTAAATCCATAAGATCAGGATACCTGACAAAGCGTGGGCATCACAGGAACATCATCCATAACAACATTTCATAGTTGAGAAAAAAAAAAAAAAATACTTACATTTGTGCTCCATGAAAATGGAGAGCAGTCTTGCTGAACGATATATGTTATATATACAGCAATCAGATACGCTCAATCAATTAGTTATTGGAACCCAATCCTATTAGAACAGAACATCTGGTTGAAGCACGACAACACGAGAAAAACATTCATCACAATTTGACTAATCTAGCGATATGGCAATTTTCGTTGAGAAAAGTATAAATAATTGTGCTCCAGGGAAATTTAGCTCAGTCTTGTTGAAAGATAAATGTCAGAGAGTCATTAGTCAAGCTATTATAGGAAACAAATCGTATCAGATCAAGATACCTGACAGAGCTTTCCAAGACAGAAGCATCATCCACAACAACTTGTTGAATCCAGTAAAATGGTAATTTCTTATTGAGAAAGGTATAATCAATTGAGTTCGAATGAAATGGAGCCCAGTCTCGTTGAAAGACACAAAAACTTATAAAAAAAGTAAGAGAGAACAACTAATTTAACAAAAGTCATGAAAATATCACATTTAACCCTTTCATGAAAAAAATTAAAAAACTGGGGAGGGGGGCGGCAAGAGGTTCTAAAAACAAATCGCACTGTACAAAATTCTAATTTAAAATTCAATTTTCTTGTCTCACATTTTGAAGTTTCATATCGAAGATAACCCTTTTCGATCCAACATAATTAAGATAAAAGCAAGATATCCGTTTCCACTTCGACAATTATCGAAAATTAAAAAACACTACGAATAAGATGGCAAGAAATCTATATTTTTTACTGCTTCACGAAAATAAAAATTGCAAGGATATCTTAAAACATAAAAATTACCAACTTTTCCATCACTTTTATTCCCCTTTTAACGGTTAGTGAGTTCGTTACGACATAAAAACCCCGCGTAACGGAATATTCCGCCGTGGTGAAATAAGTTAGCACAAAGTTATGTTGGACCATAAATCTTTCCCTTATCACCATCATGCAGAGCTTATTTCTTGGCCGACGAATAAAAATGGCGGAAAACCAAAGATAAAAAAATAGCAATTCTGTCACGTCTATCGGAAGAATGAATAGCATGTTAGAAAAGAGAATGGGATTTTTTTAAGCAGCTAATATTTAGAAAATGATAAAGACATTCTGGATGGTTAAAAGAGAAAAGATTGAAAAGAAATATTAACATGTAATTTCTGTGGAAAAAAATGCTTCTTGAATAGTGGCTCGAGTTCGCTACTGTCAACCCTCAATTATTGGTTTAGAGTCCAGTTGATAGAACTATAATTACTTTTATATTTTAAAGAAGTTATTTCAGTATATATAAATAAACAGAAAAAAAGTTAAGGATGAAAGTTACGATATATCAATGCAGTTTAACCCAGTTTAACCCAGTTTAACCCTTCTAGTTACGCCATTAATCTTTCTGATGGCCAAAGACAATTTTCTAGTCAACTTTGTTAGTCTTTCGTCTAGACTTCTCACAGAAAAAAATTATAACTTAGAAAAGTTTATTAAATTAGATGTGATTAACTAGTATTTTACTAGGCAAATAACATGATACAAAAATTATAATTATCTTTAATTTATATATATTACCATTATAAAGAGACAAACAAGCTTAAGGAATTCATAAGCAACACTTACAGAAGTGGGAGCCTTTTGTATTACAAAAATACATTTGCAAACAATTTCCTCAGATATATAAAAAAAGCATATTGTTTTAATAATATAGCGCAATGAATTACATTGTTCCAAAGTGCAAAGAATTCTGAAGAAATAAAAGATAGGGAAGGATTGATTTTCTGTTATTTATTATTTTAAATATGAGAATAAGAGCCAATTCACATATATAAATGTAAATTCAAAACAGAAATTAATGCAGTCAATTTATTTTTTGATATTTTGATATTTTTCCAAATGGAAGAATTCATTTTCAAAAGTTCATGTCATGTTCAATTCATTCCGTGTCTAACACCCCAACTACTGTTAGCTAACACGCACTGATTCTGATAGGAACAATTACAATTTTTGCATTGATAAATTATCTCACATTCATTTCCCTTCATTAATATTTAAAAATTCTATTCAAATTCCTCTCTTTTTAATAATCGAAGCATGGTTATGAGTCATTTGTCAAAATCCATCAACGAAATTACCATTTGACTAACAGTGGTAAATATATGTTACTTAGATAGCATAGTTATCATCGCAGCTACCGTTCTTCTCTAATTACCTTCTTAATTAAAATAAATTAAATCGGATGAGGATTCATTTCTCGTTCCTGACTGCAAATTAGCAGTTCTGAATACTGTCATCCATTCCTATCACTTTTAAAGGACAGCATGTCAATCAGCTAGTATTACGAATCCCACTCTGAAAAGGTGCTGGAAGCTATAATGCGATTAGTCCAAATTCAAAAGGGAAGGAGCAAACAAATAAGAAAAGAAGTTGAAAATGAAAGGGTGGTTGCCTCTCCTTTTTATCCCTTCCTTTGGAGAATATTCACTGAATAGCGGGTACCAGTGTTCCTATCTAAATTCAATTAATGTGGAATTCAGACGAGAAAGAGAGAGACAAAGCGATGGTTGGCTACATGTATCCAGAAAAGCGGTTATCTTTTGGGTGGGAAGTGTTCGCTGTTGGCTGAGAAAGGTTCTGAGATAAATAGTTTTCGTCTGACCACAAAGGATGGGCACCCTCAGAATCCGCTTAGGAATCTTGGCGATTGGCAAAAATAATAATAATAATAATAATAATAAGGTTCCGCGATGGTCATTAATGATAGTTTTGACAGCGAGTGATGAGGTAATATAATAATAGGGTAGAAAGAACACTCTTAAGGGAGAGACGAAACAAAAATTTTTGAGCTATTTTGTTACAATGCTACTTGTGAAAATAATTTAGAAAGACAACAGGATAACAAGGAATAATTGTTTCTATAAATTATTATATAAATGTGAAAAAGTGTATTTATGGAGCCTGACGGGCGAGTGAATAACCCTCTGGTGTTCAGCACCGCATGTTTTGAATTGCAGTCCCTTCTGTGCTATGGATGCTTGTAATGGTTTAGAATCTACTTTAAATCATAGATTACGATCTAATATGATTGTAGAGCACTAGGCATAAGACTAACATCCCTACTCCTTAAAAAGAAAAACAACATCTCAAGTTTTGAATTTTGCAGAAGGCCTTGACTCATCGTGGGGCTATAGTGACATTGAAGAGGAAGCAAGGTGTATTTATTATTAAGTTTCCAAATAGAGTTTTGTGCCGTTTCAATGATGTCTAACGTTCGAATTACGAATAATTTAATCATATTGATATTTACTACTTACAATATTAGTAATATTAGCAAAAAAAATAAATTCTTTTAATCATGAAAATATACGTTAATAGTAAATTTTAGTTTTTGTTTCTTTAAATCAAGTATAATTAAAAAGAAATAGTTTTTATTAATACTTCCTAGATCAATAGGAATAATGATATGAAAATTACCCATGCCTCTGACTTTTACAGTATTGTTAGTCCAGCAAAAGTGTTGTTGACATTGAAACTATATAAATTCTGTTCTTCATATCTCTACAAGTAAAAATCACATGGCATGCATAAGGGTATATGGAGGGCCATGGAAATATGGAAACATTGTACATATTAACAGGCTCAATCCAGCGATATGGCAATTTCTCGTTGATAAAGGTATGAACACTTATCTGTCTTGTTGACAGATAAGTGTCAGATAGTCGTTAGTCAAGCAATTATTGGGAAAGCAAATCTTATCGGATCAGAATAACTTACAGAGCTTGACAACACAGGAACAACATCCATTTTAACGTTGAAAAATACATACATTTGTGCTCCAGTAAAGTGGAGAACAATCTTGCTGAAAGATAAATGTCAGATACTCATCAATCAGTCACTTATTGGTAGCCAATCCTATTAGATCGGAATATCAGGTTGAAGCATGGCAACACAAGAACATCATCCATAACAACATTCTCAATTCAGCAATAGTGGCAATTTCTCGATGAGTATGGTATAAACAATCGTGCTCCTGCGAAATGGAGCCCAATCTGGTTGAAAAATAAATTTCTGAGAGTTGTTAATCATCAATTATCGGAAGCAAATCCTATCGAGATGAGGATACCTGACAGAGCTTAACAACGCAGAAACATCATCTATAACAACCTTTTAACGCTGAGATAAGTACTTGCATTTGTATTCCAATAAAATGAAGATCAGTCTTGCTGAATGATAAATGTCAGATACGCAAAAAAATCAATTAATTTTGAAACACAATCTTATTATATTAGAACACCTGTTTGAAGCACGCTAACACGAGAAAACCCTCCATAACAAATTGATCAATCCAGCAATGTGTCAAATTCTCGTTGAGAAAAGTATAAACAATAGTTCGCCAGTAAAATGGAGCTCAATCTTGTTGAAAAATAAATATTGGAGTCGTTAGTCAAGCAATTATTGGAAAACAATCCTATCAGATCAAGATACCTCTCAAAACTTTGCAACACAAGATCATCATCTATAATAACCTTCTGAATCCAGGGATGTGGCAATTGCTTGTAGAGATGGAATCAACTGTGTTGCAGTTAAATAGTCATGTTGAAAGAAAAACAGTGACAAAATGTATCCAAAGTGAAGGGAGAACAACAAATTTAGCAAAATGTCACTTTCCTGTCATGAAAATATTAAAAAACTGTGTTTGTTTTTTTATCTAAAAATAAAACGTACTGTATAAACCTCTAATTTAAAATTCAATTTTCAGATCTTACTTTCGTACCGAAGATAACCCTCTTCGATCAACATAATTAAGATAAAAGCAAGATATCCGTTTTCCACTTCGACAATTATCGGAAATTTTTAAAAGCACCACATGAATAAGATGGCAATAAATCTATATTTTTATTGCTTCACACAAAAAAAATTACAAGGATATCTTAAAACATAAAAATTACCAACTTTTCCATCACTTTTATTCCCCTTTTAACGGTTAGTGAGTTCGTTACGACATAAAACCCCGTGTAACGGAATATTCCGCAGTGGTGAAATAAGTTGGCACAAGTTATGTTGGACCAAATCTTTCCCCTTATCACTATCATGCAGCGCTTATTTCTTGGCCGACGAATAAAATGGCGGAAAACCAAAGATAAAAAAAAAAGCAATTCTGTCACGTCTATCGGAAGAATGAATAGCATGTACGAAAAGAGAAATGGGATTTTTTAAGCAGCTAATATTTAGAAAATGATAAAGACATTCTGGATGGTTAAAAAGAAAAGCTTGGAAATAAATATTAACATGTAATTTCTGTGGAAAAAAAAACGTTTCTTGAGTTGTGGTTTGAATTCGGTGCTGAGTTAACCCTCAATTATTGGTTTAGAGTTCAGTTGAAAGAACTATAATTACTTTTATATTTTTAAAAAGTTATTTTAGTATATATAAATAAACAGAAAAATGGTTAAGGGTAAAAGTTACGATATATCAATCCAGTTTAACCCTTCTAGTTACATCTTAATCTTTCTGAAGCCAAAACAATTTTCTAGTCAGCTTTGTTAGCCTTTTTAGTCTAGACTTCTGATAGAAAAAGTTATAGTACTGTTATAATGTAGGAAAGTTTATTAAATTAGATGTGATTAATTAGTGAACTTGCTAGGCAAATAGCATGACGCAAAAATTATAATTATCTACTTTTCTGTATAAGTGTTGTGGTTAGTGAGTAAAAAATGAGAGGACTGAGTTTGCACTCCAATAAATTCCATCAAAATTTTTTCGTTTCAAACTGGATTTGAATGATATAACTCTATAGGTAACTAAAACTCTGTATTTTGGTAATCATTTAAATTTTTTTACAAAATAACTTCAGATAAAATCTTTAATTTATCTTTATTTATTATTTTAAGTTTTGAATTCATTAACATACTTAATGAATTCATAAACAACATTTCAGAGGTGTTAGCATTTTGTAATACAATAATAAATTTGCGAAAATTTTTGATAAACATTTGATATATAAAGCATGTTGTTTTAATAATGTAGCGAAATGAATTGCATTGGTTTAAAAGTTGCAAAAATTCAGAAGAAATAAAAGTTAATATTTATGTGAATGTGTTATTGAAGAATGATGTAATAAATTTATTTTTAGTAGTAAATTTAGTTTTTTTAATATTTTGTTATTTTTCGAAATAGGAAGATTTATTTCAAACATTTCGGTGTGCAGCATAGACCTACATCCTAATGGTGTATCCTGGGAAACGTTCTATACGGCCAAATAGTCTACAGTATTCGACATGTTCGTCCCTGTTGCCCAGCTTGTATTGCAATGGATGGATGGCGACTTATCTGAACCAAAAAGAAAAATCTGATGAATATCTGCATTCGGATTTTCGACCCACAAAACTGCCCTCTTTGTGATTTGGCAGAACTAATGAACCGAGCTCATCTCCATCCTTGCATGGCACTTCACAGCGAATTCGAGACGGGGAGGTACTGGCAAGCTAGAAAACTATTAAGGCAATGACTTCAGTAAACTCTGTTGAATTCTTTTGTATAAATTTTCTTTTTCTTTTTTGTAATTCTGTATTTCCCCCTTTTTGTATTGTCTTGCCATTGGAAATAAATTTTTCCGTGTTCTCTAAGTCTTAAAAATGTAATGTAAGAGTGTTTATCTTTCTGACTAGCCTCTACATTGATAAATTATTTCGACTTCATATCCCCTTATTAATATTTAAAACTTCCATTCAATTGCCTGTCTTTTTAATAATCGAAACATGATTATGGTTATGAGTTTTGTTTATCTTCCAAGTCCAACGTTATTTCCGTTTGATTCCTAACTGTGGTAAATGCGTATTATTTGGATGGCATAGTTACCATGATCTCTATTAGGGCAATTACAGTTATCCTCTAATTACCTAATTAATTAAAATAAATTAAATCGGATGAGGATTCATTCCTCGTTCCTCACTGCAGATTAGCTGTAACGAATACTGGCATTCAATTCTATCACTTTTAAAGGACAGGATGCCAAACGGCATGTATTACGAATCCCATTCTGAAAGAAAAGGTGCTAGGAACGATAACACGATTAGCCGAAACTCAAAAGGAAAGAGCAAATAAATAAAAAAAGAAATAATGAATGGTGGGGCCACCCCTTTAAATTCATTCCTTTGGAGGATATTCACTGAATGGTGAGTACTAGTGTTCCTATAGAAATTCAATTAATGTGGAATTCAGACGAGGCAGAGCAATGGTAGGCTAGATGTATCTATAAAAGGGGTTTTTCTTTTGGGTGGGAAGTGTTCTCGGTTTGTTCTGAGATAAATAGTTTTTTGTCTGGCCACAAAAGATCCATTCCATCGGAATCACTTAGAAATCTTGGGGTTTTTCAATAATAATAATAATAATAATAAGGTTCATAATAATAAGAAGAAGAAGAAAAATAAGATTAATAATAATAATAATAAGGTTCAGAGATAATCATTAATGACAGCTGTAACAGCGAATGATGAAGAAATATAATAATGGGGGTTGGAAGAATATTCTTAAGTGAGAGACAAAACTCAAAAATTCCATTTTGTTACTAATCTACATATGAAATTAATTTGGAAAGACAACGGAACAATAAAGAATAATTGTTTTTAAAGTATTATACAAATGTAAAGGTGTATTGATGTGACCTGATATGAGAGTTACTAGTGCTCTGGTGCTCAGCACCACTGGTTTCGACTCCAGTCCCGTCGGTGCCATGGATGCTTCCGTTGCTTCAGAATCTACTTTAAACTATGGATTCCGATCTAATATGACATATCCTGCATGAATAGGTCTCTCCAATGGGAAGAATATTCCAATGAATTGTTCCGAGAAATTTCATCTTTTATTTCTTGTTTTACAGCAAACTTATTTCACCAATTACTTCTCTATAACGGTTATAAAAATTAATATTCATCAATTATCAATCAGCAATGCAATTATGTGCCAATTCCCGTGGTTCTTATATCTCGAAAATCAATCTATTCCATATTTTAACAGTTAGTATAAACCAACAACATCCCAGTCTATCATGGCAATAAATTTTTAACTAAATTCATTTTCTTGTTCTAAAATCACGAATCAAATTTTAATGCCTTTTCATTACAAAGAAAACATTTGAACCCATTCTTAACATTTTATTAACATTTGAAATTCCAAATCAATTACGTCTCAAAATATGATTGACATTTAAAATGGTGCTTAAAAGCAAATTATTAAATTCCCCTCAGTTTTCTCTCTCGTTACTTCTATTTAAATCTTCATCATGGTATACGTATGCTACTTAGAGACGGTAGTTACCGGAATATGCTAATAAACTCCTTAATGAACATAAATGAAATCGGAAGGACATTCATTTCTATATTCGCGATTTCAAATTAAAGGTTCCAATTCTGACACAATTTTTTAAGCAACGTTTTTAAAAGAGAGGATGCTAATAGCCCGCATTACCCTGGTAACAGTCCTGGTAACATCACCACTCTAAATTGGTACTAGGTACGATAATAAGATTTTCTGAAACTTGAAAGGGAAAAGGAAAAGATGAAAAAAAAATGAGACAACGTGGGAGGAAAGGTGACATTATGCATCCCCATTCCACCAGAGATTTCCCCTTGACTGCAGGAGTCTGTGTTCATGTCGAAATTCAATTGGTGTGGAATGCAGACGAGTCAGTGATGATGGGCTGGATGTGTTGGGAAATGGGGTGGATGAATGATAGTGCCCTCGGTTACTCTGAGAAAGGTTTTAGAAACAAATGGTTGTTTTGCTTACAAATGATAAATGCTATGTCACTGCCTATTTGAAAAGATGGTGTTTTGATAAAAGATGAATGAATTTGGGTAGTACAGATATCGATTAAAAATATCAAATTGGAAAAGAGCCTTACAGAAAAAAAAAAAAAAAAAAAGAGTAAGAAGTAAAAGAGAAAAGTGAAAATTAAAAAAAGAAGCTGAAACCTTTAGGCGATCACATTTTATTTTAGGTTTTACATCAAACTTACTTTTGCAATTATTTTTCATAACTGTTCTATAAATTAATGTTCATCAAATATGAATCAACAATGTTATTCTTGGAAATCGATCTATTATTCGATTTGATGGATTCCAGATCTTAACAGTTGATATAAACCAACTGCATCCCATTTCTATTATGGTAATAAATTTTTAATTAAATTCATTTTTCTATGATTAAGATCAACTTATATTAGGTGTTCATTTAAAAGACATTACCCCATTCTTAACATTTTATTAGCATTTGAACTCCCGAATCAATTGTGCTTAAAAGCGAAATATTAAATTCTCACTCAGTTTTCCCTCTCGCTACTTCTACTTAAATCTTCACCATGGTATACGCATGCCATTTAGAGAGGGTAGTTACCGTCATCTCCGAATAAACTCCTTAATGAAAGTAAATGAAATCGGAAGAACAGTCATTTCGACATTCGCGACTGCAAATTAAAGGTTCCAACTCCTGACACCCTTTTAAGCAACGCTTCTAAACGAGAGGGTGCTAATAAGCAGCATTACTCTGGTAACATCCCTGGTGACATCCCCACTCTAAATTGTTACTAGGCACGATAATATGATTAGCTGAAATTCGAAAGGGAAATGGAAAACGATAAAAAAATTAAAATGAGAATATGTGGGTGGAAAGGTGACATTATAGCTCCCCATTCCACCAGAGATTGCTCCTCTGACTGCAGGAGTCTGTGTTCATGTCGAAATTCAATTGGTGTGGAATGCAGACGAGTGAGTGATGATTGGCTGACTATGTTAGGAAATGGGGTGGATGAATGGAGAGTGCTGTCGGTCACTCTGAGTAAAGGCTTTCGAAACAAATGGTTGTTTTGCTTACAAATGATAAATGCTATGTCACTACCTATTTGAAAAATACAGTGATTTACAAAAAGACGAATGAATTTGGGTAGTATAGATAGCAAGGAAGAATATCAAATAGGAAAAGAGCCTAAAAAAAACAAGACGGAGAAGTAAAGAGAAGGTAAAAAACAAAGTTCTAATATTCTGGAACCATTTGGTGATGATATTTTCTTGGACTTTTTCTTATAGAAAAAAAAAACGTACTATTAAAGTGTATGTTTCTATAAAATATAGCATTAATGAAAAGGTGTCTTTACAACCAGGGTTTTAAAAATATTTAGTACTATTTTTGAGTATTGAATAATTAAAATATGAATAATTAAATAAAATATGAATACATTTTGCATATGTAAATAAGAAATGTTTATTTAAGATAAGTTATTTTATTTGATGGATTTTCTTTATAGTATGAAGGATGCGACAGTAGATCTATCTCACCGCTATGTACGCCCTGGTAGTAGGTCAAGATAATTTACAAAAGATTGGCAAGGTAGAAATACTATCCATAACAACTTTATCAATCCAGCGAGGTGACAACTTAAAGTAAGAACAATTGTGCTGCAGGGAAATAGAGCATATTCTTGTTGAAATTCAAAGAAAAATGAAAAAACTTAATAAAAGAAGTAAAGGAAGAATAACAAATTTAGCAGAAAGTTAATTCCCGTTGATAAAAATATTTTTTTAAAAATTAGGGGTTTTTTCCAAAAAAAAAAACGCATTGTAGAAAATTTTAATTTAAATAATTAATAATTTCTCCCTTTTGAAGTTTCATATCGAAGATAACCCTTTTCGATCCAACATAATTAAGATAAAAACAAGATATCCGTTTCCACTTTGACAATTATCGGATATTTTAAAAAAACACTACATGATTAAGGCGGCGAGAGATCAATATTTTTTATTGCTTCACCAAAAAAAATTGCAAGGATATCTTAAAACATAAAAATTACCAACTTTTCCATCACTTTTATTGCCTTTTAACGGTTAGTAAGTTCGTTACGACATAAAAAACGCCGCGTAACGGAATATTCCGCCGTGGTGAAATAAGTTAGCACAAAGTTATGTTGGTCCATAAATCTCTCCCTTATCACTATCATGCAGCGCTTATTTCTCGGCCGACGAATAAAATGGAGGAAAACCAAAGAGAAAAAAAAAAAAGGCAATTCTGTCACGTCTATCGGAAGAATGATTAGCATGTTAGAAAAAGAGAAATGGAATTTTTAAGCAGCTAATATTTAAAAAATGATAAAGACATTCTAGATGGTTAAAAGAAAAGCTTGGAAAGAAATATTAACGTGAAATTTCTGTAGAAAAAAAGTCTTGAGTAGTGGCTCGAGTTCGGTACTGTCCACCCTCAATTATTGGTTTAGAGTCCAGTTGATAGAACTATAATTACTTTTATATTTTTAAAAAGTTATTTTAGTATATATAAATAAACAGAAAAAAAGGTTGCGTGTAAAAGTTACGATATATCAATCCAGTTTAACCATTCTAGTTACGTCATTAATCTTTTGATGGCTCAAAACAATTTTCTAGTCAGCTTTGTTAGCCTTTAGTTTAGACTTCTGATAGAAAAAGTTATGTTACTGTTATAATGTAGAAAAGTTTATTAAATTAGATGTAATTAACTAGTATACTTTCTAGGCAAATAACATGACACAAAAATTATAATTATCTACTTTTTCTTTAAAAGTGATGTAGTTAGAGCTCAAAAATGAGAGGGCTGAGTTTGTACTCCAATAAATTCCATGAAAATTTATCGTTTCCTACTGTATTTGGATGAGATAACTCTATAGGTAAAAAAAACTCTGTAATTTTTTTAATTTTTTAACAAAATGATTTCAGTTAAAATCTTTAATTTATACATGTTTTCCATAATAAAGAGACAAACAAGCTTAAGGAATTCATAAACAACACTTACAGAAGTGGTTGCCTTTTTTTTTATTACAAAAATAAATCTACGAACAATTTTTTGATAAATCTTTGATACATAAACAGCATGTTGTTTTAATAATGTAGAGCCATTAATTACATTGGTTCAAAAGTTGCAAAGAATTCAGAAGATATAAAAGGGAATATTTATGATAATCTATTATTGCGGAATTATTTTCTGTCTTTTATTGTTTTAAATATGAGAGAAAGCCAATTCACATAAGTAAATTCAAATCAAAAATTAATGTAATCAATTTATTATTATTGTTTTAATATTTTGATATTTTTCCAAATAGGAGGATTTATTTTCAAAATTTTTCGTGTCCTCTAGGTCTTAAAAACGATCAGAATTTGTATGTAATGTAAGTGTATTTCTAACAGCCCTCCTATCTCTAGCTAACACGCAATGGATCCTGATAGGAGCAATTTTTTGATTAATAAATTATCTCGCACACATTTTCCTATATTAATATTTAAAAATTATATTCAGTTACCTCTGTTCGAAACACTTAGTAGAAGTATTTCGAACCCATGTAGTACAGTAATGTAGAAGTGCTTATAAGAGGCGTACTCCTAGCTGACACCTACCTCTTAATTCTGACAGAAGCAATTTTTCATTGTTAAATTATCTCACATCCATTTCCTTTTTTTAATATTTAAAAATACTATCCAATTATCCTCTCTTTTTAATAATCGAAACAGGGTTATGGTTATGAGTCATTTGTTTATAACCCAAGTGCAACAAAGCAATTTCCATTTGACTCGTAACAGTGATCGGCCTGATGGCCATTTGGCTAACACTCTGGTCATTGGTAACACAGGTTTCAGGTTCAAATCCTGGCGGTGGCATGGATGTTTGTTAGTCGTTCGGAATCCACTTTACACTAATTACCCTAAAATGTGCAAAAAACACCGTAGAGCGACAAACCAAACCTAACAGTGTCTAATGTATATTACTTGGATAACATAGTTACCATCCTCTTTTCTAGCATAGTTCCTGTTATTCTCTAATTATCTCCTTAATTAAAATAGATTAAATCGGATGAGGATTCATTCCTCGTTCCTGACTGCAAATTAGCGGTTCCGAACACTGGCATTCATTTCTGTCACTTTTAGGACACAGGTATTACGAATCAAACTTTGAAAAGGTACTAGAAGCAATAATATAATTAGTAGAAATTCAAAAGGGAAGGAGAAAACGATTAAAAAAGTGTTTAGAAGGAAGGCTGGTGCCTCCCCTTTCAATCCCTTCTTTAGAGGATATTCACTGAAGAGTGGGCACTAGTGTTCCTGTCGAAATTCAATAAATGTGAAACGCAGACGAGAAAGAGAGAAAACAGAAATTAATGGAGTCAACTTATTTATTTATTTTTAAAATTTTGGTATTTTTCCAAATAGGATGATATATTTTCAAAAATTTTCCGGGTTCTCTGTGTCTTAAAACGATCAGAATGTGAATGTAATGTAGGAGCGTTTTTAACAGCTCTCTTATCTCCTAGCTAACACGTACTACTCCTGCGTTCCTGCGTTTTATCATTGATAATTATCTCACATTCATTTCCCTTTATTAACATTTAAACTCCTGTTCAATTGCCTCTCTTTTTAATAATCGACACGGTTACGATTATGAGTCATAGTCATAGACATGATTATTAGAAACATTTCTACAGTAATGTAGGAGTGTTTCTAACAGTTTTACTACCTCCTTAATCCTACCCCTTAATACTGACAGGATCAATATTTTCATTGATAAATTATTCACATTCATTTCCCTTTATTAACATTTAAAACTCCTGTTCAATTGCCTCTCTTTTTAACAATCGACACATGGTTACGATTATGAGTCATAGTCATAGACATGATTATTAGAAACATTTCTACAGTAATGGTAAAGTGTTTCTAACAGTTTTACTACCTCCTTAATCCTACCCCTTAATACTGACAGGATCAATATTTTCATTGATAAATTATCTCACATTCATTTCCCTTTATTAACATTTAAAACTCCTGTTCAATTGCCTCTCTTTTTAACAATCGACACATGGTTACGATTATGAGTCATAGTCATAGACATGATTATTAGAAACATTTCTACAGTAATGTAGGAGTGTTTCTAATGAGTTTTACTACCTCCTTAATCCTACCCCTTAATACTGACAGGATCAATATTTTCATTGATAAATTATCTCACATTCATTTCCCTTTATTAACATTTAAAACTCCTGTTCAATTGCCTCTCTTTTTAACAATCGACACATGGTTACGATTATGAGTCACAGTCATAGACATGATTATTAGAAACATTTCTACAGTAATGTAGGAGTGTTTCTAACAGTTTTACTACCTCCTTAATCCTACCCCTTAATACTGACAGGATCAATATTTTCATTGATAAATTATCTCACATTCATTTCCCTTTATTAACATTTAAAACTCCTGTTCAATTGCCTCTCTTTTTAACAATCGACACATGGTTACGATTATGAGTCATAGTCATAGACATGATTATTAGAAACATTTCTACAGTAATGTAGGAGTGTTTCTAACAGTTTTACTACCTCCTTAATCCTACCCCTTAATACTGACAGGATCAATATTTTCATTGATAAATTATCTCACATTCATTTCCCTTTATTAACATTTAAAACTCCTGTTCAATTGCCTCTCTTTTAACAATCGACACACATGGTTACGATTATGAGTCATAGTCATAGACATGATTATTAGAAACATTTCTACAGTAATGTAGGAGTGTTTCTAACAGTTTTACTACCTCCTTAATCCTACCCCTTAATACTGACAGGATCAATATTTTCATTGATAAATTATCTCACATTCCTTTCCCTTTATTAATATTTAAAACTTCTATTCTATTACCTGTCTTTTTAATAATCGAAATATGGTTATGGTTATGAATCATTTGTTTACCATCCAAGCCCAACAACGCAATTTCCATTTGACTCCTAACAATGGTAAATGTATGTTACTTGGATAGCATAGTTGACATTATCTCTATTAGCATGGTTAGAGTTCTCCTCTAATTACCTCCTTAATTAAAATAAATTAAATCGGATGAGGATTCATTTCTCGATCCTTACTGCAAATTAGAGGTTCCGAATACTGACATCCATTCCTAACACTTTTAAAGGACAGGATGCCAATGAGAAGATATTACGAATCCCACTTTTAAAAGGTGCCCGGAGCTATAATATGTTTAACCGAAACTCAAAAGGGAAAGAACAAACTAATAAAAAAACAGTTGAGAATGAAATGGTGGTGCCTCCCCTTTCAATCCCTTCCTTTTGGAGGATATTCGGCGAATAGCGGGTACCAATGTTGCTATCGAAATTCAATTAATCCGGAATGCAGAAGAGAAAGAGAGAGAGACAGACTGACGGTTGGCTAGATGTATCCAGAAAAGGGGTTTTCTTTTGGGTGAGAAGTTCTCTCGGTTGTTCTGAGATAAATATTTTTTCGTCTGTCTACAAACGATAGACTCCATCGGAATCCACTTAGGAATCTTGGTGGTTTGCAAAAATAATAATAATAAGGTTCCCCGATAGTGATTATTGACAGTTTTGACAGCGAGTGATGAGGAAATATAATAATAGTGTTAAAAGAAGACTCTTACGGGGAGGCAAAACTCCATGAGAGTTTATTTTGATATTATGCTACTTATGAAAATAATTTGGAAATACAACCGAACAATAAAGAGTATTTGTTCTATAAAATATAATACAATTCTTTCTATAAAACATTATAAACACGGATAGCAAAACCTACTATACATTTTCTCCTAACGTATAATGATGCACATTTTAGATAATACACATTAATATTTTTCAATTTAGGCAATTATTTTTTATTGCACTAATATTTAAAAATTGATATATATACTCAATAATTTCTACATATTCCGCATGAACAGGTTTCTCCAATGGAAAAAATATTCTAATAATTGTTTTTCAAAAATTTCATTTTATTTCCTTTTTTGCATCAAATTTATTTCGTCTATTAGTTCTTAAATTATTATTCATCAACTGCCGAACAACAATGCGAAAATATTAGTGCCAATTCCTGTGGTTATTAAATCTTAAAAATAGATCAGTCTTTCGATTCTATCTATTTCAAATCTAAACAGTTGGTATAAATCAACAATAACCCATTCTATCATGATAATAAATTTTAATTAAATTCATTTCTCTTGCTCTACAATTAAGAGTTAAAATTTATTATCTGTTCATCAAAAAGACATTGCCCCATTTAACATTTTATTAACATTTGAACTCCCAAATCAATTGTATCCCAAAATATGCTTAACATTCAAAATGATGTTTAAAAGCTCATTATTAAATTCTCACTGTTCTCCCTCTCGCTACTTCAATTTAAATCTTCATCATGGCATAACTTATGCTACTTAGAGGAGGTAGTTACCGTCATTTCCTAATAATTCCTTAAAAAGTAAATGAAATCGGAAGAACATTCATTTCGACATTCGCGACTGCAAATTAAAGGTTCCAACTCCTGACACCCTTTTAAGCAACGCTTTTAAACTAGAGGAGGCTAATAAACAGCATTACCCTGGTAACAGCCCTGGTGACATCCTCACTCTAAATTGGTACTAGGCACAATAATATGATTAGCTAAAACTTGAAAGGGTAAAGGAAAACGATGAAAAAATAAAAATGAGACGACGTGGGAGGAAAGATGACATCATACCTCTCCATTCCACAGAGATAGTTCCTCTTGACTGCAGGAGTCTGTGTTCATGTCGAAATTCAATTGGTGTGGAATGCAGAAGAGTGAGGATGATGGGCTGGATAATTTGGGAAATGGGGTGGATGAAGGGATAGTGCTCTCGGTTATTCTGAGAAATGATTTTAGAAACAAATGGGTATTTTGCTTACAAATGATAAATGCTATGTCACAACCTATTTGAAAAAGAGGGTTTTACTAAAAGATGAATGAATTTGGGTAGTACATATAGCAAGGAAGAATATCAAATAAGAAAGAGCCTAAAAAACAAGTCGAAGAAGTAAAAAGGAAAAAAAGAAAGTAAAAAACAAAGAACTAATATTTTGAAACCATGTGGTGGTCACATTTTCTTGGAGTTTCAATATAGAAAAAAAGACAGTGAAAGCTGTGTTTTTCTATAAAATATTGCGTTAATGTAAAAGTGTCTTTACTATTAGGGTTTTAAAAATGTTTACTACTATTTTCCGAGTTTTGAATGTTTAAAATATGAATACATTTTGCATATGTAAATGAGAAATATTATTTTAAACCAGATTATTTCATTTGAATGTATTTACTTTACTTTACAGTATGAGAGGAGTGACAATTGATGTAACTCCCCTGTGCCCCTGGTAACATCTTTAATAATACACCGGTGACGACTTAATAATAAATTTTAGCTTTTGTTGCATTAAATCAAATGCAACTAAATTAAAACTTTTTCATGAATACTTTAAAGATCAATAGGAATATGGAAATGAAAATTACCCATGCATCTTAATATCATAATGGGAATTCAATGTAATAAATTAAATGACTAACTGAAAAATAACATTGGCTTGAAATTGTGTTTTATATCTTTTGCAGGTCAATGAAATCATCACAATTTAACAAGCGATAATATATCTTCGTTTGCGGTCATTTATTACTATAGGATTAGTAGCATGGATACCAAAAACATTATACATTTTCTGTTAACATATAATGATGCACATATTAGACAATATACATTATTATTTTACAATTTGTGCAAATATTTTTTGTACTAATTTTAAAAATTTAATATACTCATTAATGTCTACATGTTCCGTATGAATAGGTTTCTGCAGTGGAAAGAATATTATAAGAATTGCTTTTTCGAAAATCTTTTTCATTTCCCATTTTACTTCAAACTTATTTCTCCAATTAGTTCTTAATGAAGGTTCTTTAAATTAATCTTCAACAATTGTCGATTAGCAATGCTATAATGTGCTAATTACTGCGGTTATTACATCTCTGAAATAGATAGACCATTCCGTTCGATCGATTCCAAATCTAAACAGTTGGTACAAACCAACAACATCCCATTCTATCATGATAATAAATTTTTAATTAATTTCATTTCTCTTTTTTCCACATATTTAAGAGTCAAAATTTACTATGTGTTAATCACAAAGACATCACCCCGTATCACCTGTATTTTACTAGCATTTGAACTCCAGATTAAATCGTATCTGGAAATATGCTTTACATTCGAAATGTTGTTTAAAAGCGGATTAATAAATCCTCACTCAATTTTCCCTCTCGCTACTTCTATTTAAATCTTCATCATGGTATACGCATGCCACTTAGAGAAGGTAGTTATTGTCATCTCCTAATAAACTCCTTAATGAAAGTAAATGAAATCGGAAGAACATTCATTTCGACATTCGCGACTGCAAGTTAAAGGTTCCGACTCCTGACACCCTTTTAAGCGACGCTTCTAAACGAAAGGATGTTAATAAGAAGCATTACCCTTGTAACAATCCTGGTGTGACATCCCCACTCTAAATTAGTACTAGGCACGATAATATGATTAGCTGAAACTTGAAAGGGAAAAGGAAAACGATGAAAAAATAATAAATGGGACGACGTGGCAGAAAAGGTGACATCATACCTCCCCATTCCACCATAGATTGCTCCTCTGACTGCAAGAGTCTGTGTTCATGTCGAAATTCAATTGGTGTGGAATGCAGACGAGTGAGTGATAATTGGCTGGATATGTTAGGAAATGGGGTTCCTTTAGGATGGATAGTGCTCTTGGTTACTATGAGAAAAGATTTTAGAAAGAAAATGGTAATTTTGCTTTCAAATGATAAATTGATTCTATGACAAAATCAAAAAATCATTTGTCTACAAATTACAAATGATTCTCTGCCACAACCTATTTGAAAACGATGGTATTTTACTAAAAGATGAATAAATTTTTGTAGTACATATAGCAAGAAAGAATATCATATAAAAAAATAGCCTAAAAGGAAAAATAACAAGAGGAAAAAGTAAAGAGAAAATAGAAAGTAAAAACAAAGCTGAAACCATTTGGTTACCACATTTAATGTTTTTACATCAAACTTACTTCACCAATTAATCCTTCATGACGGTTCTATAAATTAATATTCCTCAATTATGGATCAACAATGTAATTACGTGGCCAATTCCTGTGTTTATTATATCTTCGAAAACGATAGATCATTCGATTCGATCGATTCCAAATTTTAACAGTTGGTATAAACCAACAACATCTCATTCTATCATAATAATATGTATTTAATTAAATTCATTTCTCTTGTTATACAATTAAGAGTAAAAATTTATTATCTGTTCTTCACAAAGACACACCCCATTTAACATTTTATTAACATTTGAACTCCCAAATCAATTGTGTTCAAAAAATATGCTTTACATTCAAAATGATGTTTAAAAGCGAATTATTAAATTATCACTAATTTTTCCCCTTTCACTACTTCTGTTTAATTCTTCATCATGGTATACGCGTGCGACTTAGAGAGCGTAGTTACCGTCATCTTCTAATAAACTCCTTAATGAAACTAAATGAAATCGGGAGAGCATTCATTTCGACATTCGCGACTGCAAATTAAAGATTCCGACTCCTGACACCCTTTTAAGCGAAGCTTCTAAACGAAAGGATGTTAATAAGAAGCATTACCTAGTAACAACCCTGGTGACATCCGCACTCTAAATTGTTACTATACACGATAATATGAGTTGCTGAAACTTGAAAGGGAAAAGGAAAACGATTAAAAAATGAAAAATTAAACGACGTGGGAGGACAGGTGACATTTTACCCCCCTCCCCCATTCCACCAGAAATTGCTCCTCGGACTGCAGGAGTCTGTGTTCGTGTGGAAATTCAATTGTCGTGGAATGCAGATGAGTGAGTGATGATTGGCTGGATAGGTTAGGAAATGGGGTGGATGAATGGATAGTGCTCTCAGTTACTCAGAGAAAAGGGTTTAGAGACAAATGGTTGTTTTGCTTACAAATGATAAATGCTATGACACTACTTATTTGAAAAAGCTAGTGTTTTACAAGAAGATGAATGAATTTAGATAGTACAGATAGCAAAGGAAGAATATCAAATGGGAAAAGAGCCTAAAAAGAAAAAAAAAGAACAAAGAGGAAGAAGTAAAGAAAAGTAAAAAACAAAGCTCTGATATTCTGAAGCGATTTGGTGATCACATTTTCTTTGAGTTATATTATAGAAAAAGTGGAAAATAAAAGCTGTACGTTTCTATAAAATATTGCGTTAATGCAAAAGTGCTTACCATTAGAGTTTCAGTATTGTTTTCTCAGCATTGAATATTTAAAATATGAATATTATTCATTAAATTTATTCATTTAATGAATAATATTTATTCAAAAATATGAATATTATTCATTTATTTTACTCTACCTTTACTTTACTCAACAATTTCAATTTTCTACCACATTTGTTTTATTCAACATTTACTTTACTCTATGTTTATGATGCTACAATTAATTAACACTAAACTGTTTTAGTAATTCTATTTTTTTAACAAAACAAATTATACTTTTCTTACGATCCATGATAAAGAAATCATCTTTCAAACATTTACCTATCTTATAATCTTCCTACTAAATATTGTAACATAATATGTCTAGTAGAATAGCTTGTCTGTGCCATCTGTTTTTACTCTTTCAGAGTTAACGATCTCGTAACTCACTGCAGTACACGCAACATATTCTGAAACTTAGTTTCTGAGAAACGAGAGCTTCGCAATAAATGCCATATCGTCTTATTGAACCTCATTTCCTGCTGTTGCAAAATTTGCGTTCAATTTCCTGCTGTTGCAATCTATGTAGGGAAAATGTTATTCTGATTTTTACATAGCTGATAATATTCAGCACAGAAAAGAGGATTTCATCAATAAAAATGGGTAAATAAATTTTAATCCCTAAATTCATATTTTGGTTAATAAATGATAAGTGGGATAAAAAAAATATTTTTATTAATGTGTTAAATTCTTAAAATTAATATGGCAGTTTAGGATTTAATAAATGTCAATAAAGTGTGCTAAAATTAATAATAAAACAAATCTTATATAAATTTAAAAATAAATATCAAATTTTTAATAAATACAGATTTTTAGTAAAGATTAAAATTTTTAATCATATTAAGTAATTCCTATTAATTTTTGCTTATAAATAAAGACCAATTTTGTAAAAATATTTAAGGCTATTAATTTGTTTTTGAATTTTTTCAGTAGCCTAAAGAATAATAAAATTGCATTTTTTTTGTACATAAACTGTAATAATTTTAGAAGTTCTGTTTTTAATGTTAATAAAAAAAGTGTGTGTGTGATCTTGGGTTTTAACATAACTTAAATATTATAACACTTAGTACAAATTCCCTTTCATCACACAATCACATCACTGCCTACACTGATGGGTCATCCGACTCAACGTTTTGCAACGGAGCTGTTTGGCTACTCCCGACGGGAAGGATTTCAAATTGCTGCCGGTGCTGAAAAATTGCATCAAACTTCACAGAACTGCGGGCCATTAAAAAGGCACTTGAGACAGACCTCAGTCTACCTCCATTCCAACAAATGAATGGAATTACTATATTTACTGACTTAAGGTTTGCCTTAAAGGTTCTTTATAAAGTTTCTCAGGTATGATCTTGAACATTATATCTCTGAATTGAAAGATTTTTGGCGGTGTAGGCCAGAAGTCTGGTTGACAACCATTCCTACTTCCCTCGCAGATGCAAATGCCTTGGAAAAATCTAAACTTACGATTTCTTCTAAGATCAAAACTAAATATCAAATTTCAGAACTAAATGTAGACAGAAAAATAGCACTACTCTCACAAGAATAAGGATGAAGCACCACAAAAATATGAAAAGTTCTGCTGCTGGCGTTAAAAAATACCAAAACTGTGGCAACTGCCCTGATGTCGAGCTTACTCCTCATCCTGTCTTTGATTGCCCAGCTGTTTAAGCCGCCATGCATTGTCTGGACCATCCCTCGGATGAAGATTTATATTCCCAGCTGGCAATCAGGATAGCCAATATTACACTCAAGACCCAAAACATTATGACCACCCCTACATTTTCAATGAACTCGCCTGGATGACGTGGAAGGCACGTGATCAGGTGGAAGTGGTATTTAACTGCTGCTGGATATATATATATATATATATATATATATATATATATATATATATATGGCCAACTCGTTATTGACAGGTGGTCATAATGTTGTGGCTCTTTAGTGTATACGGGCAGGCCCGTGATATTTAATTACCTAGTTATCTTCAAAGAATACGACAACAATAACAGGACACTTAGTGCGCAAATTTTTTTTATTGAATTCATTATTCTTTTACCTGGTGTGTGATCGGAATCTCGAAAAATTGTAATATATTGTCTAATAAAGTAAAAAACCTATTTTGTATTTGGCGCCCATATAGTTTCGTGTTCCGTTTGTCTATATTTTTAATTTGACTTTAAAAGTTTTTTTTGAAATTAAAATTTTTTAACTTTATGTGATTGTGTTCTTTAATATATTTTGTATGTTTCAAAATCATTTTTATTTATAAATAGCAATTGAAAATAATTTTTCCATGTGACCAGTTAAATTATAATCTGCGCTATCCACCAATTTTTTTTTTTTTCCTAATAGCTAAAAATTTTTATTTTATGTAATCATGATGCTAATAACAAAGAAAGATAAGAAAAAAAATAGCAAGTAAAATATTCTTTTTGTGCTTTACATATAAAACACTTCCTAGAAAAATATGACAATGTACTCTCTCTGTTCATCACTTTAATCAAATTCGCAAAGATTCCAAAAACATTAAAAAAAGGATTCTCAGAAGTTATAAGTTGAAGTTTTCATTTTTGATGAATCTTCTTCATTATTAACCCAATGATAAGAAGGTCATAGGTTAAAACAAAAAGCAATTCATTAAACCACCCAACTTCTTAGATAAGTCCTTAAAAATGACTGAAAACTTCCGGACTTTAAGGAAAGCCAGACATCTTAATTATATCAAAACTGACATTGATATTTAAGTTGGGCAAACCGACAGAGGATGCTTTCTATCTCTCACAGACATTCCCGTATCGATTTTAAGATCAGCATTAATTTATACTTCGTAGGGCTTCCTGACGCGGGTTTTATCTTGCCACGTCAGAAAGCGTACCTTCTCCTAAGATATACTCCCAAATAAATAAGCGTTATAAATAAATATCGATACATAAATATCACCTTTGGGCGAATCGATTTACATCGAAGGATAACTGTGTTCGATCATAAAGAGGATGATCGCCTTAGACGGCGGAAAGTGGACCCTTTTTACTGCGACTGGCATGTTATTTTACGAGGCCATATTTCCTCAGAAAGACATCGCATCTCCATAACTTGTAAAATGGGGAGATCATATTCGGAGAGTATAACAGTCGGTGGGAAGATGGTTATGTCCCAAAAGCTCCACGGGAGATGATATCTTTGAGAAGGTGTGGTTCTTCGTTAGCAGTAAAGTTTGCTGAGGAACTAGATGTTTACTTAAGGAAAAATAATGATGCTTTCCGTATTTAGGTGCTAACAGGGTTATTAGTTTGATGAAAAGGATAATAGTTTACATCTTCATTGGAAAGAGATATATTTCAAATCCTTGTAGTGATTCTTACTACACAAATTAAAACTTAACCCTTCCTTGTAAATACTTGTATTCAACATAGAATCCAAGCTAGAAAATACAACAAGATCAGAAATTAATATTATTTATCAGTTTATTAATATTTTTAATAAATGATAGCATATACTACATGATTTCTAATAAACTTAATTTTACTGAAATAACTTGTCGTTTCAAGTAGCGCTACAAGCATTTTTTTATTGAAAAAAAACGTGGAAGAGGAATTTAATGGAGAAACCTTCAAAAGATTGTACAGTAGCAAAATTAAGTCATAAAATTGTCAGTTACAAATTCAAGAGTTTCTTTTTAATGCTTTCAGTTGCGTCAGTTATGGACCTTTTGAGGCTAATAAATCTATTGGCTTCTTCTTGTGTACCACATCTTTCATCTGCCCCCAAAGATATAAATCACATATCTGCTGAATAAGGTGGCCAATGCAATGCACCAAAATAAATGTTCAGTATTGATAATCGATAACTTGGTTTCCAAACTTGTTGTTAATAGTATCAAACACACTGCGTATTCCATGAAGACACTTCTAAATGGTACTATAGTTTCTTCTATGCATTCAATAGCGTCCTCTCCTAACAATGGTAGTCACAGAAATAGTGCAGTTGACATTGGGACTAAATAAATTATGTCCTTCATATATCTATTAGAAGAAATCACTTGGCTTGAATCAGGATACCTGGGTAGCCATGGTAATACAGGAACATCACACATATTAACAGGTCAAATCCATCGATGGGGCAATTTCTCGTTGAGAAAGATATAAACTATTGTGCTCCAGCGAAGTAGAGAGCCCTGTCTTGTTAAAAAAGATAAATGTCAGACAGTCGTAAGTCAAGAAAATTATTGGAAGCAAATAATATCAATTCAGGATACCTGACAGAGCTTGGCAAAAATAAGAACATCATCCATAACAACATTTTATCGTTGAGAAAAACAAATACATTTGTGCTCCAGTAAAGTGGAAAGTAATTTTTCTGAAAGCTAAATTTCAGATACGCAGCTGTCAGTAAATTATTGGTCAAAGTCGAATTCAATCTATTAGATCTGAATACCCGGGTGGCGCATGGCAATAGAACATCATCCATAACAACTTGCTCAATCCAATGATGTGGCAACTTCTCGTTGTGAAATTATAAACAATTGTTCTCTAGTGTAAGGGGCCAGTCTTGTTGAAGATAAATGTTAGAGTCATTAGATCATTAGTCAAGCAATTGTGGAAGCAAATGCTATCAGTTAGAGATACCTGACAGATTTTGACAACACAAGAACATCCTTCATAACAACTTGCTCAAATCCAGCAATGTGGCAATTTCTCGTTGAGAAAGGTATAAACAATTTGCTCCAGTGAAAGAGAGCTCAGTCTTGTTAAAAAAACAAAAGAATAGTGACAAAATGTTTAAATAATTAATGACAGAACAACAAATTTAACAAAAAGTACTTCCCTTTCATGAAAATATTAAAAACTGAAGATTTTTTTCCAAAGAAAAATCTTCAGTTTTAATATTTTCATGTACATGTTGGCTGACATTCTGTGTGAGTAACTAGAAACATTTTGTCACTGTCTTTGTTTTCAACAAGACTGAACTCCTTGC
>BPLR01017718.1:0-72331 GCA_021605095.1 Caerostris extrusa | reverse complement strand
AGGGGTTCACCAGTTAATTCATAGAATATCCAGTTAATTCATACATATACAATAATAATATAGAATTTTACCATAAAAATATTTACTAAAAGATATTGCTCATATTGACACGACACTTACAATATAGTAAAAAAATTACTATTATTTTAAATAAATAACAAAAAGTTTAAAACATTAATCTTTTAAAGTTGAAAGCGGACCATTTTCAAACTTTTTTTGCGACTCCCCAAAAACTTTTAAAACCACCCATTTACATAATTGTTTCGACCGATTTATATTGACTCGAAGAATGTTAATTAAATTCTAATTCTATAATATATTCTAATTTTATATATGTGAGTTATAATTTTACTAGAAAAAAATAGTTTGGGTAAATGTTCCTCAAGAGCACTGTCAGCGTTTTCTACTGTGTTTTCAGTTTGAATTTTGCCTTAAATAAAAATATTAATCTGGAAAACCCGATGCTTCTTCAGAATTCTTTTCATTAACTTTTTTCTGCCTCGGGTCGTCCTGTGGATAAATTTTACGCCAGCTTTGTTGGATGGATCTATTTCAATTCAAGATGCGGACACTGACTAAACGTCAGTGTTTGGAAGCGGAATGGCTTACGGAAACATAATTTAAGGATTGATTGGAATGAAACATAAATACGATGATTCTAGGTTGTACTATCACTGTCAGAGATGCTACTCAATCAGCGGCGTCAAAGCACGAGGAGTATAGGAAATATAAAAGAAATTTCAGAGTTGCTGAAACAAGAATTGTTAGATTAATATTTATTAAAAAGTTTGTAATTATTTAATTGAATAACTTAAAAATGTTATTTTTCAATCTGGCGAATTTTTTTTTTTAAAACTTAAATTGTGTGAATTTTGCCAGCCTGAACTTTGTTTTGATAAAAGTCTCATTGTTAATCTTGATCCAAAACAGTCAGTTTATTATTAATTATGATACTAGCTGAAATCGTCTCATTTTCAAATAACATGAATGGATTTGTTTTTAATTTTGGGATTCTTCTAAAATGACTTTAACGTCAATGATTTCACTCAGCTTTTTTACAAATTTAATGAATGCAAACTTTCCTATGCTCTCATTTTAGACCTACCATGCACAGACCACAGCCTTCTCATGATTTTTCAGTAGCATGTCTCTTTTTATGTTAATTCTACTTTAAAAAATCCCTTGATAAGTAACTTTTCAGAAGGCTTTCAGATTTTGATGAAAGATGAAAACATGGAAACTCCCTTTTAATAAAAATATAAACATTAGATGTTAGAAAAATATATTATTCAGCGTTTTGTAATTTATTACATACTAGGAGATAGAGTCCGAGCAGTTGCATGGAAACGTGATATAATCAGGCATATTCAAACACAGCGGGGTAACTGAGGGAGAAAGATAATTTTGGAAGGCTTTTAAGTGTGATAAAAATAATTTTAATTTTAATTTGCAATTAGAAAATATTTGCCCTTCATTAGAAATTGCTCCTCTCCAATTGAAGGGTCACGGCATTTTTCAACAGCCAGCGTTGACTCCTGTGAAACTGTTTTCACTGCTAGGATTGTCTTGATGCCAGATAAACAGCAATGCAGCTCCTTTTTTTCAAATAGCATAATTATTCATTTACCGAATGAATAATTATTGACTATAAAAATGTAATTTCATTTCATTTACTAATTGTTTTTACTTTAATTATATTTACTAAATAAATTTATTTATATTTACTATTCATCTCCTTTTTATTTATTCACTATACATTGTCATCTTAGATCCTTAAAATTTTTTAACTGATTAAAATTATTCTTTGACAAGTAGATGGTATTTTGGAAGTTTTGGCAATTAAGAACAGACTTACTTAGGAAAAAGCGTCACTTTTTCTGTGTTATTTTTATTCATTGCCTTTTTTTTTTCGGAAAGTATGCATTGCTTTTTTTTAATTTGAATTATTCTATTTAAGATAATTTTTGTTGCAAACCTGCGATGCTTGTTCTTCATCGCACCTGTCATGAATTGAATCCTTCTACTTGATCAGACATTGTTTGCTGGCAGAAATAAACAATGAATAATAATTCAGTTTTTCATAGATGAATAGTTTCAATGTGGGCGACATTTATGTTACTTAAGCAATGTTAACAGTGAAATGAACGATCCCTTCGAAATCATTTTAAAAAAATTGTCTTCCTATAAATCATGAATGGACTGACCCAATCATTTTGAGTAGATCAGTCTCCTGGTGCAGATTGAACACCATCGACCTAACAAATTCAACAAAAAATTGGGGAGATTCAAAGTCATGAGGATGAGAAAGAAGTTCCACGTTTTAGTTATTCATTCCATGTAGATTCAATGTTAGACGAAGGAGAGAGAGAATGAAATGAATAATGATTTCTCTGCCCAAAAATTCATGTTGCATATAAAAACATATGATATAATTGGTATATTGACCATTCATTTAATTGCATCGACAATGGCAGATCATGCTGCCATATCAGACATGAGAGCAGTAAAATCAGAAAGTTAAACGATAGATTCACGAAAATTTCTGAAACCAAATTTGCAGATATGGGCAAAACATTTGCATATAAACACATATACATTTTATTTTGACCGGACCAAGAACTCACAAAAACACTATTTTAGAAGAAAAATATTTTATAAAATTGCTGGGTTTTTTGCAGCCAGCCTTCTATAATTTTCCAATTTTAAAATATTCCTCAGAAGACAGGCCATTTTCCTTGTATAATTCAAAAACGTTCCATGATCTAAAATGTTACACTTTTTCCTTCCCCACAAAGATGCTTAAAATCTGAAAATGAAAATTTTGGCAAGACAGAAAAAAAGCAAATATGGATGAACAACTCATTTTGAGTAAATCAGTTTTCTGGTGCTGATTGAACACCGTCGAATACAAATTCAGCAAAAATTTGGGAGATTCAAAGTCACTATTAGAAGAAAGTTCAACGTTGAACGTTTTTTTTTTTGCATTCAAGATTTTGTATCCTCAAAACACTCTAGGATAGATGAAATGAATAAGCCAAATTTATAAAGACACTAAGAACAAAAAGTTAAAAACCTATAAAAACTAGAACTACCTATAAAAACTAGAAGGAAAAAAGAGCACTTATTAAAATTAAGAACAATAACAGTGAATCAAAATGTGCTTTTAATTATTCCGTACTCATAAAAAAAATACGAGTTAATGGAATTACAAGGAGGAGGTAAGGACAATGTTTTGATCCATAAAGACAAAATAACGGGGAAGGTTTTTTAAAAAATGAAAACTTAGAAAACGGAGGTTCTAACAACATAAAAAAACAAGCGAAACACTGAAGACAGCGAGCAGTGGTAGCTTTGACAAATGAAACATCAGTTAGGCAAAGATTGGAATCAAATTTTCTCTTTCTAAACTGACTCACATATTATCGATTGTTCTCAAACCAAAGCAATGACTAAACTGAGAAGGAAATGTGTCCTTTGGCATTTAAAATAATTCTAAAAATACTTGAAAAAAAACCCAGATTTCTTACACGTATCATTGAAAACATCGAATTCAAAAAATTGAAAAACAAATCCTATGACTCAAAAATTCTTGGCCAGATGATAATGAATCGAGTTTATATCCAACTAAGGATGCAGTTCGCTATCATTGTTTAGAAAGAAAAAAAAAAAAAGAATGACAGAGCTATTATTATTCATCAGAATTATCTGATTGTCTAGTTGCAGTTTTTTCGAATTTTGTTTCACGCATTATCTGAAGTGCAGAAAGGTTTCCTCTCAAGTTCGTGTCAGAACGGGCTTATATAGTTACTTTCAGAATTCCTTCTGAATTCCTTCTGCATCGTTGTATGTGCAGGTCACCATTGCTGCACATACAACGATGTGCAATGGTCTTTGGGAAACTTGTTGACGCTAGAAAAAGCCGCAAACTGCGCGATGGAGGAATTGACAGCAATGAACTCGTTACTTGAATGGCCACGGCGGTTTGCTTCACACTGGACGTGCATAAACAAGCCCCTCTGATAAGGTCTTAAAATTCTACCATCGGATCTTTGCCATCTTTTAGCGAATAGCGTTGGCAAAAGGGAGGATTGGAACTTCAATAAAATTTTTCCATATATTAGGGAGTTTGTATGAGCTACAAAAAGTAAAGTAAAGGCATGGCCGACAATTGTAGAATGAAGATTTGGACAATTTTCACTATTTCTAAAACTCAAATATTTAGTTCTGGAGGGTTCGGTACTGATATCTTCTTATTAGCAATAAAGAATAGATTTAAACTTTTCGTCCTCTTCTCATAAAGAACTCGAAGGCTAAAAGTGGCACGGCTCTCTCATTTATCCCAGAAGAATAAGAAGAATCTGCGATTCTCGTGTCCTTTCAGCCTCTTATAAGAGCCGCAACAATCCGTGGCTTAATCCGCGCATAAGACCAGGTCGAGATTTTCTTTTCCATCAACAAGTGCTAGAGACCACAGAGCATGCGCAGACGCAAATCAATGATCATCGATTCTGGTCGGAAGTACGGTTACGGTTGAGAAACTGTCGCAGTACACACGCCATGATGTCATATGTTCGTGTCGTTCCAAAGCGTATTTTGAGAAATTGTGCCCAGTGCAGCAGTTTCTATTTAGAGTTGTCCCACTCACCACTTCCGCTATGAATGTCAGACTTTTTTACATGCGGTCCGCCCACCTTTTTGAACCTCTTATTTTCCAGCACCTAATTAAGGTAGCGCTAAACGGAGCGTGAAAGGCATACATATTTAAGCAGCTACTCTGATTATATATTTATACCAATTTATTATAATACAAAGGACTGCGACAGTTTCTTAAAAAAAAAAAAAGCAATATTAAAAAAAAAAAAATTTAAAGTCAATTCCTACTTTTTTTCACTGTAATGCAGAAAGTCCTTTATAAATAATTTTCATTAATTTTTAAGTTTATCTGGCGCCATGTATGGGTAGATACATGCACCTTAAATCTAAAAAAACTAAAATTAATGAATTAAATTTAAAGAATGAATTAATATTTGAAAAAAGTGTATTTGAACTTGAGTGGACGAATAAAAAGTATTTTATTGACGATTGAAAACGTGAACAAGATATATATCGGGAGAGTGTGAACTAATAGAAGGAATTGAACAAATTTGGGTATTTTTCAATTAAATAGTCTTACTAAGAATGCCACCCATTTTTACGAATCTAAGCCGATCCAGGATCCTACCCCCAAGGCCTCTGGTTAATGGTTTGTGATGTCACGCAACTATTCAGAGCGACAAACAGCCTGATAGATTTCAATACGAAACTGCTTTTAGTGATATTTTATAACTAACTTTAAAATAGTTTATTTCCATTCATGTTAAAAGATCTTGAATCCTTATGAACACAAATTATCTGTCATTTAACTTATTTACTGTTTAATTTAATTTCTGTTTAAAAAAGTTCCACCTTTATATTTAAAAACAGGAGATTTAAAAAATCTTTAAATATATATTCTCAGTTTAATTGGAATAAAAAATAATAATATTTATGGATAGATATTTCAATTCACAAATTCATATTGCTTATGTTTTTGCTGCACACTAGTAAACAAAATTTTCCTAAATAATTAATAACGATAATTTTTATTTCATTTAAAAATAATTAAATTAAATGTAAAATATTTTTCTAAGAAAAATTATTTTTCTTCTCTCTATAATTTTATAGTATTTTATTTGGAGTTTAGAGTTCCTTTTATGATGAAATTAATTTATTTTATATTTTTTTATTTTATTATTTTATTAATTTATATATATATATATATATATATATATATATATTATAATTCATTCAACTGTAATCATTTAAAAACTCGTGTATTTTGATTTTAAAGTTTTACAAATATATAAAATTTACAAATATAATTTTTTTATATTTTTGTGGGATAAATATATTTTCATTATAAACACAGAAAACATTTTTAGTTTGAGATACATAATCTCTATAAAATCGTTACTTCGAAAAGTTGGTATAAACTATATTTTAATGTATGTCTCTTCTGAATTATAAATATTTTTAATATGAATAAAAAATTTCATCATCTTTAAACGTGCAGCACAAACTCAGAAATGAATCCATAAATGAACAAAAGAGTGAAATCTTTCTCTGAAACAAACACTTCCTCTGCTCGTCTGCGTGCATATAGAGGATGAGCAAATTATAAAATATATAATTAGTGCAGACACAAATATAATGTATAGAGATGAATAAAAACTACAGAAATGTGACAATACTATTTCCATGGTCAAATATTACCAAAAATAGAAAAAAATTGTAAATAAAATGATTCCAAATAATAGTAAAATGTGTACATACATAAATTTTCCTCATCAACCAATCCAAGTTTAAGTATTATTTTATCTTTTTTTTTTTTTTACAATAATTATTCAATAATATATTGACACACACTTGAATTATTTGCTTTAAATAAATTCAAATAAATAGCCAATTCAATAAAACCAAGATTTGATATTTGAAAAAAAAATTAATGATAAAGTTTTTACAATTATCCTTTCATTAATACGGTTGAGAAATGAATGGTGAAACGAATCGGTCGAATGGTGTCGAATTAACTTTCGAAAGACATTTTTTGTATAACGAACCTAAATAATTACATTTGCTACATCGGGCGAAAATTGGGCATAATAAACTGCTTCTATCAAAATTTGATTGGACTGATAACTGCTATTAAGTTCTACAGATTTTTCAAAATCAATCTTTTTTTTTTTTTGTGTGAATCAAATTTTAATTTAGTGTTGCTTAAACCCACTATCCAGAAAAATAAATTGGAACAGGTAAAAGGGGCTGAATTTATTGAGATCAACTTTTGAAAAAATTAATTTAAAATACAAAAAGTTAAAGAAAATCTTGGAAAATCATCTTAATCTTCTGGATTAATATTTTGTATAGTTAAATATCCATATTTATTTGAAACCAGTGTTAATGACAGAAAATTTTGCATTCTTAATTTACCCTTTACTTGATAAATGCGTCTAATGGATAGTAAATGTAAAAAGTCTGCAAGTGTTCTACATTTACCAAATCGATCCTCCAGAGCATTTGTTTGAATTTTACAAGGATGAAAATAGTTAAACTTTGATTTATTTATACACTGTTTTGCAGTTTAAACTAAAGCAATTGTTGTGCGAGAGAAGCATGACGTGTTTCATTAAATGGTTCTAGTTCTGTTCGAAAAAATGTCTTCGCTTTTAGACTGAACCTTGAGAGATAAATCTTTCAAAATTTCATGAGCGCTAATAATAATTCACTGATAGAGGAAAGCGTTACTTTTTGTTATTCTTACGCTCTTTGAAAACGACGTTATTTTTTTTTATATGCCACTTGCTACAATTATAGTTTACTCATCTGTATTAATCAATGAAATAAAACTGATTATTATTTGTGAAGAATGTTTCAAAGGCTAGAAAGATTTGAAGAATTTAAGCAATGTGCCGCCATTATGTCATTTTTCAAAGCCACTAGTCGAGTCAAGTCATTGTGTATTCTTGGCTTCAAATTTACTATTCTAAGTTTACCTGTGTTTTCATCCTAACCTCAGTGCTCATTTTGAAAGTTAAGCTGACAAAATAATCAATAGAGATTTAAAAAATCGGAAGTAAACCCACTCTCCACGCCCACTCAATCGCAGATGAATGGGAGTGGAGAGTGGGTTTCATGGAGAGTTGGATGGCAGATTTATCCTTTTCATCAGCATCACTTTCTGAGGGTGGCTGCCATTTCGTTATTTTCGTAGTGTCCTCCGCTGCCTTCTTTTTCTGCATGCAATACCAGTGTCAGAGGACTTTATTCAATTCCTTCTATTAGTTCGCACTCTCCCTATCTACATCTTATTCAAATTTATCAATCGTTCATAAAATACTTTTTATTCGTCCACTCGAGTTCAGATACATTTTTCTGAAACTTGTAGTGGATGACATTCGATGTTAATACAGTTTTTTCAAATATTAATTCAGTAATTAAATTTAATTCATTCATTTTAGTTTTTTTAAATTTAAGTTGCATATATCTACCAATAGAGGGGCGCCAGATAAACTTAAAAAAAATGAATTAAAATTATTTATAGAGGACTTTCTGCAATAGAGTGAAAAAAAAAGTAGGAATTGACTTAATTTTTTTTTATATATATTACTTGTTCTGCATGCAATACCAGCGTCAGGGGGCTTTATTTTAATAAATAATGTTATTTGCACCTTATTTAAAACACCTTTACTGACTGAAGATGTGGGTACTCAAACACGTTTATCGTAGCTTACTGTTTCTTCGCATAAAGGAAACAGATCCCCATGGGGAGTTGAGTAGTATTCGTTCTGAAAAGAGCGTGATAGAATTCGATACATTTGGGAATCATTGACTTACATGGTTTAATAAAACCGAAAAGGTTGTTGCGCTTCTTGTAAAACAGACTGAGCAAAAAAAAAAAAAAAAAAAAAACGGTACGCGGACCATAATTCTGCGAAACGTTGAAAAAGTGATTCGAAAGTCGGCCGAGGAGAGAATTCCGTTTTATCATCTCTTGACCGGCTCCCCGTCTAAAAATAGCTGCTGGCACTCCGCCAATAGGGAGCTCCCGCCTCATTTATTTTGTCTTTCGCAGAGGTCACGGGGCCGGGGTGAGAACTCCGGTGTTGGGATTGGGCTCCCATGGATGCAGTTTTGTTTTCACTTTTGTTTTCATTTTTTTTTTCACGATGTAGGACGAATTTCGACATCAATTCATCTTAGATTCCAAAGTCGAATCTGGAAAATTCGAAATCCAAAATTTTAAATGAGTTTGCAGTACTTTTCAGACGTCATGCGCAGTACCGTCTAGCCAGCAGACTTACCTATTTTAAAATCGAACGAATAAAAATATATCGTTCTATACAGGCAACGGCGTACACTTCGCGGGTGAATCTTTGTCGTGCCCTTGTGCCATGCCATTTCTGCTTTTGAAAAGCCATGCCATGAAACAATTAAAACGCTTTTCGCTTTTAAACAGAAATTTTAATGCCATAATCTAAAAATCTGAAATTCTCTTTGTTTGCCTGTTGTATTCATTCGCAGTTGTCAACCTGGAGCTTTCCAATTGGTCACGTAAGACCGTTTTAAAAGTTGGAATTGAAAGTTGAAAGTTGAATAATAAAATTGAAAGTTGAATAGCAACGGCGGTTTACTGAAAGCTAAAGGTAACAAGATGAACCCGTCTGATATAGTCTTAATAGTTTCGATTGCCAACGCTCGTATTTCGTAAATTTCTTTTCTAAAATGTATGTGATTAATGAAAAATATTTTGATCTGAATATTTTTTTTTTCTATTTTCTTCCTTTCTATTCTATATGTTTTTCTTATATTCTAACCCCTGTAAGTAGGGTCACGAACGTCCCTACCCCTTTAGAAAGAGGAGGGTGGGACATTGGTGGGTCTCTAGGCCACGAACAGCCCCACAGACCCGTATTGGGAGAAGAAAAATGCCTTCTGGGAGAACTTTTAGAAATAACTGCGCCTAATTTGAGTGTTGTATAGGAGAAAACCTGGAAAACTCTCCTATAGCAACCCATGAACTTCAATGTGTCGGCGGAAGATGATTTGCTTACAATTTTTGTTGACTCTCTTAGTTTCTCAAAGTAGCAGCTACAACGAATGCCACTAGCGAATTCGAACTTCAGCATTCCCCAACACGAGCTGCTTACGTTGCTACTGGTTCACGAGTGAGATGACCTGAATATCCTAAAAGAAAATAAAGCATGTCATTTTACCAAATTGTATACTTTACGGACCCTATATAAAATAACAAAAAAAAAAAAAAAAAAAAAAAAATACTCATCACTTTTTGCAAATTTCCTATAATTTTTTTTTAAAAAAATCTGAACATAAAGTAAAATTCCTCCTTTCACGTTCAAATCCTACGTGTTTACAAGTTAAATAGCTTTGATTTGGTTTGGTTTGGTTTGTCGCTCTACGGTCATCTTCTGTCTCACGAGGGCTTAATAGACCGGGACCTACAGTTTAAAGTGGATTCCGAACCACTACCAACATCCATGGCACTGTCGGGACTCGAACAAGAAACCTGTGGTACCGAACGCCAAAATAGTTTTGAATATATGTTTATATTAAAATAAATGGGTACTTTTGTAAAAATTCTAAAAGATGGGCCTGCATCCTCTTTTCCCGATTTGATTTAATGTTAGAGCGAGGGGCAGTTTAAACCGAGAATGCAATCTGGAAAGTTCTGATCGTAATGACGTCCCAAGACGATTTTCAAAAGAAATGGTTCATTTTTAAATAAATGTAAATAAGATGTTTCCTAAATATTTAGCATTTATGTTTTTTCAAATATTCCCACCAATTAATTCCTCCACGTATAAATGATTATGAAATAAAATATTCATTTATATGAATTTCTTTTGTAATGTTTCCGTAAAATTCACACAAAATGATCAGAGTTATTACTATAAGAGAAAATATTATTTCGTGTATTTGTTTATTTTTAGTAAGAACTTAGTTGAATAACTGTATGACTCGAGAAGAAGAATTTCTCGGAATTTAATTTCAGAATCGCTTAGTAACATACTTACGTTTTCTAAACACATGCGAGCAGGGAAAAGAAGTTAAGGGGCGATGCACTCTGGTACGAAAAGGATGGGAGGTTTACCCCAACTTTCTGTTCCTTAAGAATAGGTTAACGCACTTTATTTTATGCAAAAACAGTTCTATTAAAATGACTATAATACATTTTTAGACAGTTATAGATGGTAATTTGCACAACCAACCTTCACAAATGCTCAGAGATGATTTTTTGTTTTGTGTGTTGATATATCTTTTTGCAACTGAGGATCTGCATACAGTGCTATTATATTGTTTTGAACAGATTTTCATAGTTAAATAATTGCTTAAGAATGATGGGTCCACAAAAATAAAATCCTTCATTTTCAATTCAGCGGAGAATCTCTGCAGCTGCTACTTCTCTTCAGTAGAGTACGCATTTCATTCACAATTTACATTGCCCGTTTGCTTTTTCATGTCGTTGTTGTTTCGGCCATTTTGACCTGTGCTCATTCGCGACGTATGTATCAGATTCAGCATTATCTTGGGAGTATCACGAAAGACTGCCACACTGCCCTCCCCGTATTACACCACTTCTGTTGAGGACGAACACCACCAAAAAATATATCTGGCAACGTTCACACTCATATCCCCTAGAACTGGGGAAGGACTTTCTAGCTTTCGCATTTATAGAGTATATCCCGGACATAACTTATTTCTCCTCCCCACCTCCCCGTCCTCTCCAAGGATATGCAACATCCCTACTAGTTAGAAAGATGAGGGTGGAACATCAGTGGGCCTCATGTTGACCAGTCCACCGGCGGGTGGTGGGAGGGACAGGGCCCACCGTGAGGACTTGTAGGGGTAACTTCCCTTATTTGTTAATAGGGTTAAAATTTCCAGGTTTTCTACCTGGAAATTTTACACCAAGCAGCCTGACTATCGATGCTAGACGGTTTTATCGATGCTAGACTGACTATTGATGCCAAAATCACCATTGAAACTCCTCGTTTCTGAAAGCAGTGGTGACAACAGTGCCGCCGGTAGATTCGAACCATGAGCATCGTCTGTATTTTTTTTAAAGCTGGGCACTTTAACTTGGGCTGCTTCAGTACCAGGAGCTCCCCGCCCCTGGAAATCTACTTTTTAAGCAAATTAACAGAAAGATATAATTTTTAAAAAAATGTTCTTTTAGGTATCTATGGCCTAAAACATAATAATAATAAAAAAGATATTGCCAATAAAACAGCTTGCCCCCTAGTAGAATTCGCTTTACAAGCGGGTAATGAAGATAGCTAAAAAAGGCAATATAAAAAGAAATTTTAAGTCAATTCCTACTTTTTAAGTTGAAATTTTCCTCTTAAATCTGGCGCCATCTATTAGTAGATACATGCAACTTAAGCCTAAAAGAAACTAAAATTAATTAATTAAATTTAATTAATTAATTAATATTTGAAAAACTATATTAACATCAAGAGTCCTCCACTACAGGTTCAAAAAAATGTATTTGAACTTGAATGGGTGAATAAAAAGTATTTTATGAACGATTTAAAATTTGAACAAGATATATATAGGGAGAGTGTGAACTAATAGTAGAAATTGAAAAGCACATACATTTACAATTAAAATTATAAACTTATGTCCTTTAAAATATTTCTTTTATATATTCTGATGATATTCTGTTAAAGTCTGTCCCTTTATTTTATTATGATATTTTTGATATTTTTAAATTATAAAATTATGTCCAAACTAATTTATAATTAAAAAAATACCGGTAGGATAAAATAAAATAATATTAGTAAAATAAGAATATTAATTGGATAAAATAAAAATAAGAATACCGTTAGAATAATTAATTGTACGTAATAACTTAATTGTAAACATTATTTTCAAATCTTTTTTATATTTTGTCTCCATTTAGTCACTGTTCTATTCGATTTCATAACATTAAATATAACATATTTTATTATTAAAATTTTTTTAAAAATTCGATTTTTAAATATAAAAAAAATATTTTTTCTCACTAATTTTACTGCCTGTAGATCACAAGACAGATTAAGAAATTCTAGAGCAGGTAATGATAAACGAGGTTGCCATTTTCTGCCGAATTGTTTATAAGAATCGTACATTTTTTTAATCATTTGAAGAGGAAATAGGATTCAAAAAAGGATTCAAACCCAAATAAAATTTCAGGTTGAGTTAGAAATTCTGTTCAAGTTATTAGAAATCACTTATTGCAAATATACTTTAAAATAAACTACAGTAATATCCCCAAAAAAGTATTGTCTTTTTACATAAGAATTCATTCTTGGGAATACCATATCCAGAAAAATTAAACAATTCAACAAATAATTCGTACTTTCTTAGAATTTTTAAAATAGAAGAATAAAATTCTCTTATGTTATTAATTTGCTTTCTTTTGTTCTGGTTTTTAGTTAAACTACAATTTCGTAAAAGACACAACATAGAATTCAAACTACTTTACACAACTGAATTCTTCAATAGGTTTTCAATTTTTTTTCTTGCCAAATTCTAAAGAATTTTGAAATTCTCTGTCTTTCAAAAAAAAAAAAAAAATAAAGAATTGGATAAAGCAAAAAAATAAGAATGTCATTAGAATAATTAAGTGTACGTAATGACTTAATGGTAAACATAATTTTCAAATTTCTTTTAAATTTTATCATCATTCAATCACAGTTCTATTGGATTTCATAATATTAAATACAAAAAAATTTATTTTTATTTTAAAAAATAATTTTTCAAATTTTAAATGTAAAAAAAATTATTTTACAAAAAATTAAAAAATAATGATTTAGATTAAAAAATAATTATAATTCTTAATATAAAAAATGTTGTAACTTACCCAGCATTACAATAAAAAAATGATGCAGATGTATGAAGGCAAATGTTTTCAAAGTTCAGTTGCAAATAGTAAACAAGTTTTAAACAAACAATTTTTATCATTAGAAAAAAACCGAAAGTTATTTTCTTCCTTCTTATAACAGAATACAGTTCTCTTAACACCGTAATTCAAAGTCTATTTTTTTATCCGGAGCGCGAATAAACACCAGTTCAGAATCGCCAGTTCAAAAAACTAATTATTTTTAGAATTTCATCAATTTGTTATAAACATGTTGCCACACGTGAATTAAGTAATCTGTAATAATAATCTGTAATATAATTTTAATATTAAAATGAACATTTTAACAAATGTAAAAATTTTTAATCCTTTAGTTATTAAAATTAAAATGTACAAAAGTTTTTTTTTATATTATACAAAAATTAAATATAATAGTAAAATAAAAATCTTCGAATTTTTTAAAATCCAAACAATTTTTTTTAATTATCTTTGACACGATTATTGAACGATTAAAGTTTCTGTAAATCTTATCGTTTCAAAATCGTCTGCTTTACTTAAATAGTTATAAAATTTAAATATAATGAAATCGTTTGGCAATAATAAAATAAAAAAAAAATTTTAAAGACAATTCCTACTTTTTAAGTTGAAATTTTCCTCTTACATCTGGCAACATCTATTGGTAGATACATGCAACTTAAATCTAAAAAAACTAAAATGAATGAATTAAATTTAATGAATGAATGAATATTTGAAAAAACTATATTAACATCAAGTGTCATAAATTACAAGTAAAAAAAATGTATTTGGACTTGAGTGGATGAATAAAAAGTGTTTTATGAACGATTGAAAATTTGAGCAATACATATATAGGGAGAGTGCGAATTAATAATTTGAATAAATGACAGATTAAATAAATCAAGATAAAGATAAATGACGGACAATGTTCAAAGTTATCCTAATGATGAACCTGGTGCTCTGCCATCCATGAAATGAATCCTCAGTTCTGTTTCTGTCAGATGCATTCTTAAACGGTAGCCATTTGCTGTTTGCCATCGGTGTTTGTTGTTTTTTTCGTTGACGAATTTCTAAAGCAAAACAAAACCACATTCCACTCCATTTTTAGAAGGAAATGCAATTAAAAAACTCATGTTAACATCTCTCAACTCTAGGCAACTGCTTTCTCAGACAGATTTAAATTTACTTTACTTCTCTTTCTTCTTTATGCTTTCATTGCACTCTGATTTTCATTAATCCTCCCCCACACTTAAATACTATAATTACCGTTATGATACTACTGCCCGCTACCAGGGAACCAGTGTGCTAAAATGTACATTTCTAATTATACTCTAGAAAGGTACATTCACTGCGAAATATACAATTTATTTAGTTCTATAACTTTATTTCGATTGAATTTCTCAACAATTGTTAAAGAGAAACGCTTACAAGAATCAGTAAAATTTTTTTCGGGCAACCCCGTAGTAAACAATGATGGCCGCCATGTTTTTCTTTTTTTTTTTTTTTTTTTTCTTTTCTACCTATAGAACGTCGTGGTTGACTGCATAAAATCGAATCCTGCAGTGTTTCGGCAAGCATTTTCGTTTGGCAAATGATTTTACTTTGTTGTACTTTTGCCGGCAGTGACGGTGCTTTTGGTGTGAGTGTCTCCATGAGGATCCATCCATCTAGAGGGAAGGGGGTCGAGAGTGATTATGAAAGTCGTCTGCCGCTTAAGCCGAGGGATCATCGCATCTACCACTGGGGGGATCTTTTTCAGGAGAATCCTCCTCGTCTGTCGTACACAATTTTATTCAAGGTTATGTGTTCGGCAGGATTGACTAAAAACAAGTAAAACTTAACATAACTTACAACTTAAATCTAAAAAAAAAAAAAACTAAAATTAATGAATTAAATTTAATTACTGAATTAATATTTGAAAAAAACTGTATTAACATCCAGTGTCACCCACTACAAGTTAAAAAAAAAAAAAAATGTATTTGAACTTGAGTGGACGAATAGAAAGTATTTTATGAACGATTGGAAATGTGAACAAGATATATATAGGGAGAGTGTGAGCTAATAGAAGGAATTGAAGAAAAAAGGAATTGTCTTCCTGCTTTGACGTTGGATCGCAACCTTTGACTGTAAATGAATATTTTTTTATTAGCACTTGCAAATAAATTTAATACGAGATTGTTTGCGGATGACATTAAAAAAAATTAAAGTTAAAGTTTAAAAAAAATATATTTCCTGTCGTCCAAGAATTTAGATTCATTGGAATTTTTATAGGGAAAAAAATAATAAAAATAAAAATTATGAAGGTAAACTAGTGATAAACAAATCATTACAAAAAATTTAGAGACCAGAAATTACCATCAGTTGAATGAATCTCAGAAAACCATTAAAACAAGATTGAAAATCCTCAAAACGACCCTATTAAAAAATACAATCTTAAATAAATTTCGAGAAAAGCTTACGCTTCAATTTACAGGTGGGTGACCCATTTAATACATTTGGCAACACAAATAAGCAACACTCTGCCATCAATAGCCTTGTTTTCAACTGGAAGTTTCATCTGTATATGTGCTGACTATTGCTTTTCCCAAAATCTGACAAAAGTTTCCGAAATGCAATCACTCAACCAACTGGTCTTCCGGTCTGTCGTCAACCGAGATCTGAAAAATTCCTGCATGCGAAGACAAGAGATGCTGCTTGGCAAAAACGATCATTACGAGCCTTAAGACCGATACCTGCCATTAGTATCGACATTAATGTTCTTATGGATACAACTTTGGAAAAAAAAATGGCGTTGCTATGGACAGAGTGAACAAATGAAAATTTGCACTTTATATAAAATAGTACAGCGCAACTAAATAATTTTTACTTAAAGAATTTGATTGGAAATTTGAGCTCAAAAGCACACCGTTCCTGGGTTAAAATTTAAAAAAAAAAAAAAAAAAAAAAAAACAGTGCCTGTGCTGACATTTTTAAATCAAAATTTTAAATTAAATCATTTCTTGTAAAAATTATTCTATTGATTATTATTTGTGTGTGTGATCCTAATTTATGATGATAACGAAGCTTTAAAAGTTTGAATGATACCCTTTTTTTTATGCCTATTTTAATGAATGTCGACTCATCATTTGATTCGCGAGCCAGACTTCTGACGCATTGCGACTTAACGACTTTTCACCCCCCTCGTTCTGCACTCCCACAAAAGGCGTTGAGGGGGAGGTAATCTTCTTCCAACCCCTTGTTGATGAAATGGTGGGGATGACAGGCCCATCCCTCCGCGGGGAGGAAGTCATATAGATGCATTGGATAGAGGAGGTTTTAATTCATCCAGGAGAATGCACTAATCACATGGTGTAAATGTGAAGGAGCCCCCTCAACACCCAGCGTGAAGTTCTTAGTGCATCAACCAATTTTAAACAGCACCGTTAGAGTAACAGACAGCTTCAAATAGCGAATCGGCATGATGAATAGAAATTTTTATGTTTTAAAGATCCTACCTTTAGTTTTTGGCCAGCGCGCTGGCGCTCGGTAACACAGGCTTCGGGTTCGAGTCCCGGCGGTTCCATGGATGTTTGCAGTGGTTCAGAATCCCTTTTAAACCGTAGGTCCCGGTCTGTTCAGTTCGGTCGTGTGCACAAGATGACCTTAGAACGACAAACCAAACCAATGCCTTTAGTTCTCCAAAAAACTTTTTTTTTTACTTCTAGAGTCATGGCAAGTCGAAATGTTTGATCACGAGCAACGAGAATGCAGAATACACGCATTCAAAACTTCCAATTAAATTTCTGAATAACCTGTATTTAATGGCTACACCACCTACGACAGCCGTTCGAATCATATTCAGGATCCAATGACATTTTAACCCTATGGTTTGAATGAAATGACATATACATTGAACTGAAAGATTTCAACTATATTCATTGAACGAGGGAGTTATTGAGTTATTATGGGCTGTCACCCAGTTCTACTTCAAAGACATGCCCTTCTTCGAGTTCAATGCATTCACAACGGATGGGGTGCACAACCACCATGTGTGCAAGTCAATGGAGTTGTTTTTACCTGTTATTTAAGTTGGGAGTGTCAACGAAAGACAAAAAACTTATGCATTTTTCGTCCAATTTTTGTCACATTAAATAAATATTCGTATATTTTTAATTCCCATGTTTGCCAACATTTTATAACCTAATTGAACAACAGCACAAAAAAAATTTCCATGAGGCATTACTTAAAAATAGTTGGCTCTGAACCTCGGCATTCGGCATTCGGCATATAAAAAAAAAAGATTTTTAATTTCTCGAAACCTAAAGGCAATTTTTTTCTAAATAAATTTATTATTTCTCGACAGGGCAATAAAGACTTTTCATTCCGTAACTTGGTTAAACTGGCTTGTCGAAACACGTACAGAAATTTAAACTTATTCCCCTCAACGCGTTGAAAGGCGAGACGTTAAGCTTTGACCTATCACCAATGCCTCAGCGCATCCAGTCTGAGGTTTGTGATGGGTAGACACCTCAAGACTACAATGCCTATTGTGTGAATGCGGCTTTAAACAGATAAGTGTGAGCAGAAAATGCTGCTCATTGAAGAAAAATTTTAGCAAATGATGTCAATATCTCATTACGACTATCTCATCGCTTATTGTTAGATGGAGTAGATTGTTGAACTCATAATCAAACTCGTGTTACAAGCATGCTCACTTCCCTATTCCAGTGGATCGGAAAACTAAAGGAACATTTCCCGTTCTTTCCGTACTAGAGTTGCCGCTTGGCTTATTTCCCTGCGCGCTTTTACTTAGAAAACTTCAACACATTACGAAACGATTCTAAAATTACGAAAAAAAGGCTAAAATTAAAGATAAAGACAAGAAATGCTATTTTGGTTGCAATGCATCAGATATAATAAAACACCGCAAAACACGGATAAAAAATGAATAGTTTATTTGTTATCATTTTTGGAAAATACTTAAACAAAAAAAAAATTCTGAGAAATATATTTTTAATTAGAATTTTATTTACAACTTTGATAATTTAATATGCAGCTTTAACAATATGTGTTGTTGTTGTTTCTGATCCCCGATAGGGTCTAGCTATTAGACCAATTATACCTAAGTCCATAAACCTCTAAAAAGTCCAAGAATAGAAGAAGTTCAGAAAGAGAACCCCGTTCCTCCGAAAAATTATTATTCTTTAAAAAGTGCAAAATATCAAAAATATTCCTATTTGTTGACGGAGGATGATTTGAATTATGGTGAAGCTCCGTGACTGCTCAGCAGCCGTTAGCTTCTAACTTGGATTGTCCATTGGAAAGATGAAAGAGCATTGCTGGAGAAAGAAAGCGGTAAAGACTAAAAGGAATCTTGGAAAATAAACAACTTGAAGTTTATTGACGGAATAAAAATTACACAGATTTATTTAAGATTAAAAAAATGAAAAGTTTTTTTAATCTTAAATAAATCTGTGTAATTTTCAACATCTGTGTAATCTGTGAGGTTCAACAGAAATTTTGAAATTCGAAAAAGGGGCCAATGGAAATTTTTAAATATGAAAGAGGGTCAATGGAAATTTTTTCATTTAGAATAAAGTCAGTAGAAACTTTTAAATTTGAAAGGGGCTCATTTCAAATAGATCCACTGCTATAAATTTTTTATAAAAGTATTTTTAGATAGTTTCATTTTGGATGCCTATTTAAATAATTTTTCTTTTTCAGGTACATTATTGCCACAGTCAGAAGACTAAATAGAAAATTCTGATCTGCATTCACCTGAATTTCAATTTATCTGACGAACAGAGTACGAGAGTTTTTTTTCATATCAAGAAGATTGATGGAAAACATTGTGGATGATCTGTTTGTGACATAAAGGAAAGATTTGTTTTTAAAATTTTTATATTTCAAACTATTGCAATTGAAAAAGAAGACTTGGTTTTTAAAATTTGTTCTCAGAATACTTATTCTTCGTAAAATATGTTACATTTCCTTTTATCTTTTCTTATCAGGAAACAAAAAAAAAATCCTTCATATGTTCTTCTAATATATTATAATTTAATTTATATTTATTAAATTTATGCTATTTTCAATCGAAATTTTTGGTCTGAATTAAAAAAGTGTTATCATTTGAAAACGAGACAATTGATTTGTTCAAATTTTGACGAATTTGTTGTCAAGACGAATCTCTTTAAAGACAATTCGAATTCATTTTTATATATTTTAAGATGCAATTTTTGATATGTTAAGTCTTGAAGAAATCTCATTTACTTCACAGAGATTTCAGTTTCATTGAATTGTTATTGCAGAAAGAAAAAGCAGATTATCTGAGAAAGTAAATAACTTTTATCGTGATTTTTTAAAAACAAAACTTTTAAAGAAAAAGAGTGCTGTTGAATATTTTAGAGGATAATTACAGTAAGTTTATTAAATATGTCTTCTTTGGATACATGTTGTTAAGTTTCATTATTTAAGTTTGAATTTGATATACTGAAAGATTGTTTAAACCTGTTTTGTTTTGAAGTGCTGATTGTTTTAAACGTTGCTAAAAAACTCTAATTATTTTACAGATTATATAAGAAAAGAATTAAGAAGTCTTAAATTCATAATTTCATCTTGTATAATTCATTTTCTGGATGTGAATAAATATCTCTTGCACTTCTCTGAAATTCGAATACCTCACTGAATCTTGCCAAAGGTCCGCAGCTTCACATTCATCAGAAGATTATATCGCAGAAGATCAAAGATTATAAAGACAGTTATTGTAGATCATAGGGAAATGAAATAGATTTCGTGAATTTTGAAGTGGGAAAAGGATAAAATAAAAGGTGAAACGCAATAAAACTCATTCATTGTTATTTTCAAAATAGCATTTGTTTTCTTGAAATGATTCTTGTCTTCCAGTAGAGATAGTTTTCATCCTTTTTTTAAAAACAAAATGAACATTTTCTGATCTTTGACGTCACCAAAACTATTTGATCTTTAGACGGAAAAAAAAAGTTGACTGCGTCTAAAATCTAATAACTGTACCCCTCATTTTGTGAGGAAAGGAGAAGTGCATAAACTCACAACATATTATAAAACTGAATTACTATTGGTAAACTCCCTCTACTTAAGAAGTGTGTGATGAAAATCTAAAGACCACAAAAGGAAATGTTTTCCAAATCTTTTTAGATTGTCCTGAAATATTTCTTTTAACAAAAATTCATTTTCAGACGATGATTGAAACTGATTAAACTAATTTTAAAGAAATTTGTCACATTCAGAGTTCGGTTGACAGACATCATTTTAGAGTCGGATCATTTTGCTTGACTGCTTTTATGCTATATTAGATGAACCCAATGTGAAATATTGATAAACTGATCATCATTTGCAGATCTCTTGTGAGCTTTTTCAATTTGACGTGAGGGAAAATGTTACAAATTGTCCTAACAACAAGAGACATTTTTTCTGATTCTGAAATTGTGTCCCTTAAAAAGGTGCCTTAAGACATTCCCAAGTCAACAGCTTTTCAGTGATAATCAATCATTCAACAAAAATAGAAAGGTGGTTCTTTTTTTTCAGTTAAGACGAATCATTCTTAAACAGTCTATAAATTATAAATGCTTCACGATAGGAAAGAATAATATATACTGAAGTATTTTTGTAAAGTGATATTACAAGTTATCTCTACAATGAAGAACATTAATGATTCCAGTTCCGACCTGTTTTCTCATGGAAAACTATCCAAATATAATATGATTCCTTGATGTGATTCTGCAAAGCAAGTCTACATTATATTGCAATAAGCATAACAAACGTTGAGAAAAAAAAAGTGAAAAGTCTACTACGCTATTAAAAAAATACCAGCTACTACCATTTGTAAAATATAACAAACTGTTAATCAACAACAATTTCACCGGAATAAAACATGCATTCTTCATTCAGCCTCTTAGCCATTTCAATGGCTGCTTAGGTATTATCCATAAGACGATTAAGTAAAAACAAATCAATCCTGATATAAATCTAAATGCTCATCTGGAGGTATGTAGATAAAATCTAAAATTAATTCCTTAATCTTCCACATTTTTAACACTTTGTTAACTGAGAAAAATATCCTCGAAACATGTAACCTTTACAAACAACTAAAATTCGCTTACCTCATCCCTTTATCCAACCAACCAACCAAACCCTAGGTCCTATAATCTAGGTCCCTGGTCAAATCTAGGTCCTTCAAACTATTGAATTGTTCACATGAAACCTAGGTCCTTCATACCATTGAACTGTCCAGGTTTAACTTAGGTCCTTCAAAGCATTGAACTGCTCAAGTGGTCAGGTCCTTCATACCGTGGTCCTTCATACTGCTCAGGTCCTTCATACCGTGAGCTACCCAAGTCTAACCTAGGTCCTACAAGCCACTGAACTGAGTAGACCGAACCTAGTCATACAAATGCATCAAGGATCTTCAAACATCTGTAAACCATTTAAAATATCAAAAGTTCCTACAAGCCAATAAAATCTTAATTCCTTGGAATCTGTGAAACTGAACTGCCAGCATGCAGACCTCATGAGAAAGCAGTACTCAGGGGGAGAACTGCCCGTTGGCGAGAAGATGGAACTGCGAGAGATGCAAGCCGCCTGATTGGCGACAATGGTGACGCCAATCCTGGATATGGGTCCACCAACATTGCTTTGATATGAGCGACGTGAGTCCCATCAGACAAGGCCGCATGACGGTGGACATGGTGTCGGCGGACGAGAAGTCCGACTTCAGGCCAGAGGGCAACGACAACAGAGAGCTGGGACTCGAAGCTGCAGTTCATGTTGGCCACCATCGGGTACGCAGTGGGCTTGGGAAACGTGTGGAGGTTTCCGTACCTGGCGCAGAAAAAATGGAGGAGGTAAGTCAACTCGATTTTTTTTTTTTTAGACTTTTTGTAATTCTTTTTGCTCAAGTACAAAATTAAAAGCAACTGGAGAATGTCGCTTTGATCTTAATTTTTTTATCTTCCTTTTCTCCACGTCTCACTGCCCTAGCTAGGCCCCTGCCACACTTCAACCTAGTATACCACACTACAGTAACGGCTCAATTTATTGAAAAATGACAAAACTTAAAATGCATTTTTGTCACAGTTTCTCATCACACTTTCAATAAATCTTTCTTAAACAATATAGAATGATTGGTAATTTGCAGTACAGATTGGTACACGGAAACACCACACTGTTCTTTTCAAATAAATAATAATAATAATAAATTACCTTACTTCTTCTTGTGTAGAATAATAATAAATTACCTTACTTCTTCTTGTGTCTTCTTCTTGTACTTCTTCTTGTGTTCTTCTTGTTGTTCATCACTTGATCCACCTCTTTCCATTTTACGATGAATTGAAATGATATTTTTCTCTTTTTTTTTCTTTTGAACTGTTCTTTCAAACGTATGGTCACTTGAATGCCAATGCATGTTAGCAGATGAAGCAGGCTTAAAATTTTACGCTGAACGAAAAGAGAGGAAAAAATAAAGAAAAAAAGCCTTTAAATGAACAGCAGTTGATAGTGTGAGAAACTCATAAAAACCACTGGGAATTGAGAGGTGGCATGCTTTTTCAAAAACATGTTTAGTCGATGAAAATCCCTAAACCACGTATGCAGAATCTGATGCCACGCGAGAAAGTAAAATAATAACAACAACAATGGAATTATCTGACAGAAGCACAGCTTGTGGCCCGCGGTAGAGTGTGGGAAGGAAAGCAATTGGAATGATATATTGTGGAGACATCATTAGAGGAGCTTGTTGCGATTTCTTCAACCCCCCTGGTAGTGCAAATGATCACAACGGTAATGATACAAATTAAATCCTTAATACATTGATGGGCATCCATGATTCTCTCATTTTAACCACGTATTCACAGAGAAATATTTCTCAGTTGGCCCCGCCCCTCAAAAAGAAAGACTTACAATCATGTGAAAAATAAACAATTCTGACATTTTGTAATTCTGCTTCTATTTAATCTGATCTTTAAAAATTCTAATTTATTTTAATTTACTTTCAATGTTGAAAATTTTCTTGGAAAATTCCTTTATACCTACTTTCTAAAATGCAATTTTAGTGGTTGAAATACGTTTTGAAATTTTGCCTTGCCTATTATCTTGAATTCATAGCCAAAATGTTCGAATCGTTTTATATCAGAATAAACATTTTTCTTTTTATTCTAATGGATCGATACACATACTTTTCAGTAGTTCTTTATAAAACCTCTGATTTCAAGTAGGCAAAGAATTTTCTTTTATAAATAATGAAAAAGTATACTTGTCAGGTACTATATAGAACTTGAAGATCACATAATTGGTACTAACAAATTGTAAAATTCATAAAATTGCACATCAAATAATTAATTTCAAATGGCAGGATTCAATCTTAAGGTGTTTTTATGAAAAATGTAAAGTATGAAGCCTCACATACATTAGAATATATCCATAAACTAAAATTTGTATTTGATTTCAAGCACAATTTATAAAAGTATTTTTATTTCACTATTAAAAAGAATATGCATTGATTTAATTACATTTCATCTTTGATTCATTATCTTTTTTTAAAGAAAGTCATTTATTGTTTATAATGTTTTTAATATTTAATAAGTAAAACTGTAGAATAATAATGAATTTTTACGAAGAATAATCGACTTACTTATTTTTTTATTACATAAAATATGAGAAACTGCAAAAGATTCTTCTATGTACAATATTTATTATTATCAGGATTTCAGATTTTTATAGTTTTGTGCACTAGTTTCTCTAGAATGATTAGCAAAATTTGACTATACTATATGAAAACGAAGAGAAAAAGGTTTAATTTTAAAAAGTTAATCTTGGAAAAAGGAAAAAATATCAAAGTATTTTCAATAAAAACTCTTTTAAAATATTTTTAAATAATTATAACAAATGAAAAGATAACACAAATCCTTGTATTTAAGTGTGATTTTGTCAAAAGTGGTGAGAGAAAAGTTGAGAGTTCATGTCCATGTATTCCTTGCAGTCCTTTTTAATGTGTTCAACAAGTGCTGAACATGTTTTTCATCTCTCGCAATTCAATCCAACAAATTTCAAACTAACTCATCTCAATTGAACATCACTTTCTATCGCGGAATAAACAAACCCAATACAATTTAGAATGCAGACATCTCATTAATCCTATAAAACTCAAGTTTGTGAAAATTGCAACACCATGAAGGAATCGTCATAATTGGATGAAATTTAATACACAGTTGAGTGGTAGTGGTACAAATAAATGATTAAATGTTCAATGCAAACAAACAATAACAAGAGATCGGAATCAGTATTTTGTGTAGCCACCACACAATTCTTAGCAATTGAGATCGTCCATGATATGCTATGGCACCACAGATCAATAACTCAGGTGTTCGTCCACTGTGGCGTTCGATAATGCACTCCGGAAGGTGGCGTTCACCGGCATAGCTTCTGACACGAATGAGTCCATCATGGTACCACAAATTAAAGCGGGATTCGTCAAAAAACACGACATGCTGCCAATCAGCACGCCAGTGTCTATGCTGAGCGGCCCATTGTAGCCGCAGGCGGCGATGGTTTAGCGTGAGAGGGGGATCCTGTATAAAGGAGTCCTTGCGCGCAGTCCACGCTGCAGCAGACGTCTACGAATTGATGAAGCACAAAAATGAAACACCTGTAGCTATTGACCACTGAGCTGCCAATTGTCTAGAGGTAGCTGTACGGTCCGTCAGCGCCATGCGGACCAGATGTCTATCATTGCGAGCTGACGTCACATTTCGGGGTCCACTCCCGGATTTCCGAGTTGTCCGACACTCGTCCGTCCACTGCTTCCAAAGACGCATTACTGTGCTGCTGTTACGCTGCACACGAGCGGCTACTGCACGATAAGACAATCCCAGCTTCACGAAGGCCGATGATTCTCCCCGTTCAAACTCTGTAAGTTGTTCAAATCTCGCTCTCTTTCGTCGAAGAGGCATAAGTAACGATTGAGCTAACGTTTACCACTAGCAGATAACCACCGATAACCATACACGCCTGGCTACAGCCCGTCTATTTATTCGGATCCATCCGCCGTTCAGAGGGCGCTGCTCAGCATGCGCATGCACTACGGATTTGAAATTCTAATCATTTTCATATCATGCGCTAATTTGCATTTCCTGAAAATTTCAGCTCACTCGCGTAAGTCCTTCATGGTGTTTTTACCCAATTTTCACAAACATGAGTTTATATTCATAGTTTCCTTCTATTCAACTGTTATAAAGTAATTACATTTTAAAAATGTTAGAATTTTATCGTCATTTTATGATAGATTTTTAAATTAGCATCATGAAGAGAGAACCATTATTTTAAATTGCTATAGCAATTCTACATACAATGACAATTTATTTTTTCTTCTGCAAAAGACTTACCATAATATATATATTTATATATATATATTTTTTTTCAACCATGAACTGAATATACAGTTATTTTACCGCTCACACATTTTGATTATTTATTACTCCCTCTCTAACAAGATATCGGTGTTGCACTGTCATTCCTAGAAATACGTCTTCACAAGAACAATTTCTGCTTTCTTGTGAAAAAGTATTTATCAGTTAAGATTCTTGATTCTATATCAATGAGTTTACATTTTTACATTCTATAGTGTAGATAAAGCCAAATACTAAGGATTTTCGACTGCAAATTAAATTATACAAGTGAAGAAATGAAGAAATAGTGTATTTAATTAAAAATAAATTCATATTTTTAATCAATTATAAATCATTACAAGTTACGAATGAATAAAAAGCCTCTGTGGTGTTTCCGATTAGGAATTTTTGATACTAGGTAATGGTGTAATAAATAATCATACATTTATGCTTTACTTGTATTTAACTATGCCAAGTTGGTCACTATGGTATTTATACTATGTTTGCTGTGTATGCTATAATGGTATTAATATTATGCTGACTATCAATAATGTTTATATTTTGCTGGCAGTCTAGGATGCTTATGCTACGTTGGCTGCCTATGGTATTTATTGTATGAGGGTTATCTATGATATGTATGTCATATTATAATTTCTGCTATCGTCTACGGTATTTTTGCATTTTGGCTATGCTCCACGGAATCGATACAAATATGTTATAAATAATCCCAATCGTTCCACACATTCTGTTTATATTATTTTTCAATAATATTATTCGTGTTTCATACATAAATTAAAAAATAATAAAAATGAATGAAAAAATATGGAATGGCCATTAGCATTATTTAAAAGATGATTTTTTCCCTTTTCATTCAATAGTAATTATGATTCATTATGATGATGAAAATGAAATCAAAATGTAGGAATCTATTGAATATATTTACAAATGACATAAATAGAACACATTTTGAACGTTTTGTGTAAAAAACACAAAACAAAACGCCAATCATTATCACTAACATTAAATTAAATGTAATTATTCTGAAAATATCCTCATAGCTATTCAATTCTATTTACTATTGAATTGAATTTTTAATTTTTAATTCATTCATTAGAAAAAGACTGAAATGGAAATATTTTTTCGTGTGAATAATGGAATGTTGAAATTTTTTAATTTTTCAGAAGAAACGAGTTTCACTACGCAGTGAGCATTTCTTGCCCATTTCTTCCTTATTTCGTTTTCAGTACTTTTGTGGAGCGTCTCTTTTTATTTATCTGTCAAAATAAATAAATAAGAAGAGAAATTTATTTCGAATTTCTTTCGTCCTTTACTTCGGGATGTTGTGGATGATCACAACGAGTTAACGCCCAGAATATGTGACATCATGTCCTCGGGTCCACTATTTTGTTGATAGAATGTGGCAACAGCGATACGCCAGTAATGCAATTGATCATTGCAGCCTCCTTTGCAGTTTTCCTCTTGGAATAAATTTCGATAGAGTAAAAAAAAAAAATTGTATGGGTGACTTCAGTATGGATATCTTTTAAAGCGCATGTAATCTTTTTTAAGGCCACCTGCGCATTAGCAACTTTTTTTTGTCTGATGATTACAAAATTCGGATATTAAAAATTATATTATTATTTCTTTACTAAGAGTATAGTAAAGAAATAATAATATATTTTTAATATCCGAACTTAATATAATTTTTAACGGCCACATTAGATGCATTAGCACTGCGTCTTAGAAATTGATTTTAAAGAAACTTTTTGCGTTTGTGCATTCACAATGAGAAAAGGTGGAAGGAAAACGTTACGGAGTTCACTGATTTCAGGGGTACTAAATAATCATGAACATGTAAGTTCTATTCCCACGGAAGTGACACTCAACTAAAAGAGTTTCACCTACCTGTTTGATTATTCAACTAAACAATCAGCCATTCGCAAGTCTACATTTTAAATAATAGGTTTCACTTTCTCCCAAATACAAAAAAATTCCCAGAATACAGGAACCTTAACAATTATTAAAATAAAGGACTGCCTCTTAAGTCCTTATATCATTTTTTTCTCTGCGTGTGCCCGTGCTTTGCATATTTGCAATGAATCGAAATACATGCAAGCATTAAACATTAAAAGCTCAAGGGAAATGAAATATCTGAACTGAAAATGAATGCTGTTGTGAATTCCAGGTGCCTTCCTGATCCCTACTTCGTGATGCTGTGCCTGGAGGGCATCCCCTGCTTCTACATGGAGCTGGCGGTGGGGCAGCGGCTGCGCAAGGGGCGATCGGGGCGTGGAACCTGGTGAGCCCCTACGCGGCGGTATCGGCATCACGTCGGCCGTGGTCTCGTTCAACGTCGCCCTTTACTACAACACCATCATCGCCTGGTGCCTCTACTACTTCTTCAGGAGCTTCGGCAGCCCGCTGCCCTGGGCAGAGTGCCCCAGGGAGGAGGGGCCCAACAACACATGGATCAAGGTGCCAGAGTGCCAGGTGAGCCTCCCCCTCCCCCGTCCCCTTATAAATGTCCTCTTCTTTTCTCAGATCATTGCATTAACTCCGAACAAGGCTCTATTCTATTGCGCATACCAATCAGAGCATAATTGATCCTTAACAATAGCAATAAAAGTGCATCCATTAATTGTAAAGTGCCCACAAATTATTAGATCCTTTCCAATATATTTGTATATATATAGGACAAAAATAATACTTAAGAAGAATGCCATAAATATAGATATATGTTATACGGGGAAGGGGGGAATGATAAGTAATGATATATGTTATACGGTATGAAAGCACATACCCTCCCACCCTGAGACATCATGCTTATTGAAAGTTTAAAGATGACGTGTTTTTTCAGATAAATTGAATTTCTACTATTTCTAAAAAATTTGAAAACGAGAACTATTTCTTATTTCCTAACAATTCAATTCCTGGGTCAAGTGAAAAAAACTCGCCGAGTTGATTGTTTGAATTTATGCACTGTTATATAAAAAGAAGTAGAAATCAAAATTTAGATAAGATACAAGAAATAATTTTAAAGGCAACATAGAAAATGAATGATAAATTAAAATTTTATGATTATTTACATAGTTATCAATCAATTTTATTACTTAGTTGAATTAAAAGCGGAAAAAAAATCACTAAAATAGTGGCAGACTGAAAGCGGAAAGAATTTTTTTCTTTAGGAAATTTCGACTGATTTCTTTTAGAAATTGAATTTCGACAACTGTCAGACGTGAGATAATTGAGAACCGTAATTTCCTCTCCTCTTCAAATTATTTAGACAGCTTTATTTTCTTAACAACAAAAAAAAAAAAAATGATAACGGACTAGCAAAGAGATACCATCGAGAGAGGAGAGGCCATCACCGATTTCATTGAAATTTCCATTGGTTTATTATGAGTCTGTTGCCAAAGTAGAATTGAATTGGAAAATGTTCGTTCGTGAATTTCTTCTTTCATCACAATGAAAACTCTTATTAAACTTTGTTAACATTTTTATTGTTACCTAATTCTGCTTTTTTACATAAGCAAGTGTTTCTAGAGAAATATTCATGATTGTTTTAGACTGAATGAAACATTTAATCCCTTTCTGCAAGGAGAGAAAAATTAGATTCAGACACAATAGACGTGATTACGACACTTTAAAATGTCGAGCGAGAAAAGTATTGAGCCTGATTCGTCAGTGGAGAAAAAAAGAAAAAGTGAAAAAATTTCATAAACACGAACAAAATCTCTTTCTCAGTCGATATGCTAAAAAACTCTGGCTGAAACAAAAACGGAGGGAGATGAATAGGTGAATGTAGGAGGATAAAAAAGAACAAATGTTGGTCATCATCATGAATGAACATCAATAAACATCATCTGGGAGTAACTGCAACTCTAGTTCTACCAGCTATTCAGTGGAAATGTAAACATCCGGTTTAAAAAAGCGGAAACGGAACAATCCATTCCTTGTTGGGGATCTAATCAGGCGTAGTTAGCACAAAAGGATTTTACAAGAGGAAAGGAAATTTTTTTCATGTAATTTTCATATTATAAAATTTTTAATTATTAAAAATTAAATTATTTTTATTGGAATTAAAAACCTTCCAAAATTATCTTTCTCCACAATTACACTGCTGTATATATCTATATATATATATATAGAGAGAGAGAATATACATATGGAAAAAAAGTGAAAATGAAAAAAATCTATATATATAGAGAGAGAGATTTTTCATTTTCACTTTTTTTCCATTTTATATAAGAACATAGAGGATGTTTCATCCATTTCCTTCCAGCAAAAATAATTCGATCCATAATGGATTAAGTGTAAAAAATCAAACTTAATTTGAATTTATTGTTGTATCATTTTTAGTTAGAAAATCTCAAATTAAAGAAAAAAAAAATCCTTGTTATGTACAGTTTTGTAAAATTTGATTGCGAGTGTCGGGTGTGTTGCAGAAAAGCAGCCCCACCGAGTACTTCTGGTACCGTCAGACGCTGGACATCAGCGCCAACATCGAGAGCCCTGAGGCCTTCAACTGGAGGATCGCCCTCTGCCTGCTGCTAGCGTGGTTCTTTTGCTACCTGTGCATGGCCAAAGGCATCGCCTCCTCGGGAAAGGTCAGTTCCTTTCTTCGCCCCTTTATCCGTAGATTAGCAACGAAACGGAGCACGGCGCGGTTGCCGGTTTTGGGCAAACATGTTCTTCACGTGACTTTTACAGTCGCTGCAGTCAGGAGTGACGTGGTGGTTGCTCCCTTTGTTTACAGAGAGAAAAATGAGCATTTATTGCGCTGTGTCTGGTTTATTTCGAGACATGTGTGCAAAGGAGGGCGTTTCACGAGCACGTAGTTGATATTTATATTCTATTAATAAACGTTCTTGTATAATATTTTACCTCCAAAATGAATAAAAATAAACTATTCATTTATATGAACTTCTCATAGAGTTTTATTCCATTTCATACAAAAATGTTCAAAGTTATAAACATTTCTTGTATATATTTAACTTTAGCAAGCACATAGTTCAATAAATATAAAACTCAAGAGGAAATGTTTCTCTCGGGATGTTCAAAATCGCTTCGTGACATGTTTACGTTTCTTAAATGATCGCACGCAAGGAAAAAGAGGATACAAAGTTTATTACACAGAGTTTATTCTAATACGAAAAGGGCCAGAACTTTTTGTTTCTTTCGAATAAGGAGATGCTGCTAATCTATGGTGATCTCTATAAGGGCAGATTATGTTAAGAGTGTCATTTCAATTGAGCTAATCTAACGGCAATTTTATTCTTGGAGTCAGTTCGTTGGCGAAAAAGTGCAGTGGATCATCGCATTTTTAGTGTCACAGTCTCACTTTCAATGACTTTTATTCAACTACGTTAAACTTTTTAGATAGTTTAGAGTTCCACAAAATCCCTCCATTTAACTCCTCTATTTACTTTGCAAAAGATGTTCCAGTGGCGAGAAATAAATTCTTCCACTCCCACGATAAATATTTAAAGATTGTAAAACATTTGTTTTGTGTAATAGAATTTTTTTTTCCCTTCCCGCCAACAGTCTCGCCGAAAAATCCCCATTCCAAATGTTAAGCTGTAAAACCCTGAAATGCAGGCCTAAAATTAATTCTAAATTACACTCATGTCCATAAATTAAGGATAATTCAGAATCACACAGAAATTGAAATCTAAAATAAAAATTTCACTTGTAGAATTATCACACACATCTTGAAGAAGAATATGCAAATTACAGGAAACCACCAGATGGCGCGGATAGTACGTCACAATGACGAGTGTAAGAGAGGGGTATATAAGGAATGGTGGAAAAGAAGTAAAAATTGTTCACAAGCGCTTTAAAAGCCTTTCAGTGCAATAACCGCATAGTTATGGCACAAAGGAAGCATTTGGATGATTTTTTACGTGGTAGAATTATCGGACGACTGGAATGTGGACGTACCCAGCTGGAAGTATCCGAAGAACTTGGAATCGCCCAGAGTGTCATCTCCAGGCTTTAGCAACGATTCCAAGATGATGGTAATGTGAGTAGATGTTACAGCACAGGTCGCCCCCCGAGTTACAACGCCGAATGAGGACCGGTATTTAGCTGTTACTGCCAAAAGAAACAGACGGAGCACAGCATCAGACCTGCCTCGTCAGATCTCTTCAGCTACCGGTACGACAGTTTCAAGGTAGACCGTGTACAGACGCTTAGGGCACATTGGTCTATATGCTCGTAGGCCTCACTGTCGCCTGCGATTAACCTGGAGTAGAGAGCATGCATTGTGGACACCGCAACAGTGGTCTTGTGTGATGTTTTCCGACGAGTCCAGGTTTAGTTTGCAGTCTGATTCTCGCCGGACTTTCATATGGAGAGCGCCAGGAACCCGTTACCACCAAGAGAACACCATTGAACGACACCGTTACGGTGGTGCAGGATGGCTCGTTTGGGGAGGAATTATTCTTGGTTCCAGAACTGACCTGCATGTTCAGAGTATAACGATGACAGGCCACATCTATCGGGATGTCATTCTGGAACAACATGTACGTTTGTTTCGGGGCGCCATGGGTGCTGAATTTCTGTTTATGGATGATAACGCCCGTCCTCACCGTGCAAACATTGTAGACAAATGCCTTCAATTGGAGGATATCACCCGTATGGATTGGCCCGCATACTCACCGGACTTGAATCCAATAGAGCATGTGTGGGATATGCTTGGCCGACGAATTGTAGCCCGACAATCCCTCCCACCTGTCAACCGGAACTTCGGAGGGCATTGCTTGATGAGTGGTGTAATATTCCCCAAGATCAGATTGATAATTTGATACTCAGCATGCCTAGGCGTTGTAAGGCCTGTATTGCATCGTCCGGGAGACATACTCCATATTAACCATCATACTAACCATGTTATACTGTTTTTGTAAATAGGTTCTTTTTTGAAATTTGCTCCAGGGAGTAAAAAATCGCAATTTTTATTAATTATGTCAAACATATAGCATCTTTTTTGCTCTTTTACCTTTTGTTTAATAAATAGACTTTACAAATAAGTCAAATTTGTTTTGCTTCTGTCTCTTTCTTTACCTGAACTTCATTATCCCTTAATTTATGGACAGGAGTGTAGTTTTAATAACTTCTGAGCAATAGATGAATATTAGAGCCATTGTATACGATGTAAATCATCTATGAATTGCATATATTCAATAAAATTATTTTTAAAACATTCTATATTCATTCAATACATCAAAGAAATAAATTTGTACTTTTCTGTAAAAAGAACAAGGTCCTCATTTCGTACAGTTCACGGCATAAGCATATATCGGATCCTGTTTAACCATTTTTTTTTTCAGTGTCAATGCAAGTCAGCAAAGCTGTGAGTCCTATGCAAATCAATGGGAAAATAAATAAACGGAATTGCTGAAACCTACATTCCTCAAGGGACCATTTTGCTGACTTCAAGGTGGCAACACCTACGTATGCTTTATTTTATTGCTACTCTGTGCTTGATTCAGTTTTATGAAAAGTTTATACAGACATGAATATTTGGGATAATTTGCCTAATCATGCTTTTCCCAGTTAATTCCATTCAATGATTATTTTATTTTGATGTCTCTTTATTCATTGTCAAAAAATGGTATTCCACTGATGGTTTGTGTCGTGTTACAGGTGGTGTACGTCACGGCCACGTTTCCCTACTTGGTGTTGGTCATTTTCTTCTTCAGGGGTATTACATTGGATGGAATGCAAAAAGGGCTGGAACACCTGTTCACACCAGATGTAAGTTTCTGTTCCTTATGGACGTTCCAAGGTGAGATCAGTTTGACGTTGACTTTAAGTCATTTACAGTGATTGCATCATGTCTTACTGGATGCCCGAATTTCAAATCTGTATAAATGGTCGTTTTGGGGATGTTCCTCAGATAGACATACCCCGAAAACCCCCCAATTTCAAAATAATAAGGCATTTTATCATTTTAAGACACATATTTTAGCGTTCTCAATTAATTTTAACATTTAACATTTTACATTTTATATTTATTGAAAGTATAATTTAAAAAAAAATTTTTTACCAAGGAAGAATTTTTCTCAAGAATAAAAATTTTTAATTCCTCCGGATAACTTCAAATTGTGGCGTATCATATGATATTTGCTTCTTCTTAGTAAATCAAACATGAAATTTCTGTATAATTTTCTGTTATCTGATACTTCAATACTTCACATTTTCTTTTCGCATTCTTTGAGAGGAGAGGGGTTTAATTATATTAAGATCTGAAATAAGGTTTCCTGAACAGTTGTCCTGCAGGAAAACAAATTGAGAGAAAAGTCTTAAATTGATCACCGCCATACATCTTTTGTAATTTTCCTCACTATCATTATGAAATTTATGTCCGTATAAGTCAAGTTTGCTACCCAACAAATAGCACATGTTCGACATAGAAAAAAAGCATGATGTCAATGGAGAGGGGACATAAAAGATGTCTATAAAGTACTGGAACTGATTCAAAAAAAGATATTTATTTATAATTTATGGTAAAACTATTGTTCGTCTCATTCAATGTAGTTTACACTCAGACCTATTATTTTACACTGGCCAAAAGTGTTTGCAGTTAATTTTCTGAAGATTGTTTTAATAGCTGGGACATTTTTTCGCAACTATCTCTAATGACTCAAAACGGGCTCTTATTAACATAGATTTTATTTTTTGGGAAAAACAAAAATTCACAGTGCTCACTCAGGGTAATATGGAGGAGGCTACATTGTTGCAATTCATTTTTCATTGAAAAACTGCCTCAAGTACAGCTCTGTATGTGAAAGAGCTTTTGTTCTGGTATGAGAACCTAGGAACCATTTTAACACAAACTTTTTCCATGTCAAGGTCTTCCCATAAAAATTTCCACATTTTGTCAATGTTTCTAGGTTCAGATATCATTCGGACATTCAGTCAACTGTCTACATGAAAAATCTTTACATTTTTGTCAGTTCTCAATTACTGGCTCGCAGATTGTTCATCTTTGCCAATTCCTCACAACCTTCTGTGGATCTTTTTGTGTCACTAAAGAATTCACGTGTGGGTCATACAGTCTTCTCCATTAGCCTGATTAAGCATTTGTAAAAACTCAGTTACTATTTTGTTCAATTTTACCAAGACATGCAAAATAAAATCTCCAATTTTATAACAAGATTTTAACGGCAAGCCCACTTAATCTGACCTGAAGCTCTGTAGGTTCAGACACATCGAAGGTTTTCAGTTGACAATTGTTAACTAACCACATAGGCTAGATGATACTAGTTAACTAGCCACACAGGCTAGTTGACTCTAGTTAACTAGCCTATTAAAAACTAGTTGTCTTTTAACAAGTTAACTAGTTTTCTTTTTTAAGTTAGTTAAAAAAATTTCAACCTAGTTGTGTTCAAAGGGAGTTACAAAACCAGTCCCATTACTTTATGTATAGAGTTCGTGTATCTGATGAATATTAAATGATGAATTGAACCAGCTGTGAGATGACGTATTTCTTTCCCTTCTCGCCTAGTGGTCGAAGCTGGCCGATCCCGTCGTGTGGCTGGAAGCGGGCACGCAGATCTTCTTCAGCCTGGGGTTGGCCTTCGGCGGGCTGATCGCCTTCTCCTCCTACAACCCGGTGCACAACAACTGCTTCAGGGACGCGCTGACCGTCTCCCTTTGCAACTGCGCCACCTCCATGTTCGCCGGCATCGTCGTCTTCTCAGTGCTCGGTGAGTCCTCACGAGCGACTCGCTCGATTGTCCCTCTTAACTGAGTGGTGATCTGCTTGTGCTGGTCTCAACTGAGCAAATTGCTTGGTCTTTTAAGTGAGTGAATTGTTCATTGAAGCTCTCTGTGCTTGTCTTAAGTGAAGGAACTGCTTGTTTGAATGCCTTGTGTTTCTTTAATAATGCTAAATACACTTGATGTTTCTAAAGTATCTGGACAAGATTTAAAGGTAGGTGCAGGAGACCAATATCAGCAAATTTTTTAATGAAATGTTTGTGAGAAATAAATACCATTTAAGAGTAAAAGCTAACATGTAAGTAAGACATCGTTTGGGGGCAGCAATACTGACACAAATCGAAAACTACAAATTTTTAGTTTTAACCGTTTCCAACATTACTATTTGAATACTATGGTAAATTTACAAATTAAAAGCATAACAAATAATTTTTTTGCCGAAAAAAATTAAAAAGAAATAATGTCAAATGAAGGAGATAGAGTTCAGTCTTTAATTGAAAAATATATGAATCATTTTTCAGTGTTAATTTAATCTATAAAAATTAATTCCGTCGTTACGATGTTAGCATGCAGACGTGGGACATTTTCTATACAACTTGATTAGGCAGGAATTTTTTCTTTTTCTTTTGTCCACCCAAGCCTTTTTGTAAAAAGCAATTCCTTTTCAAAAGTCATCGTTCGTTGATTTTTTTTTCCTCGAATTCTCAACACGCTGTTGCTTACTGTGGAAATCTGTCTATCTCCGTATGACGAGACGAATCGAAATAAAAATATAAGAACTGTTCCATTCTTTTTTTTTTTTTTTTTTTTTTTTTGCAGGGTTCAAGGCGCACAACACCCACGCGCGTTGCGTGGAGGACAGGGATCTCCTCCTGCAGCCTCTCTACCCCAACACCACCATCCCTCCCGTGATACCTGAGGACGTGATAGCCCACCTGCGGCACACCACCCCGAACCTCCCCTTCGATTTCCCAGAGTGTGACATCCAGAAGGAACTGGAAAAGGTCAGTCCGGCAACAGTTCTGCGCGAAATGTTTCGCGGAATAATCTTTGTGATTGGGACTCGAATAATTACTATCCAACACTATCACCAGTAGGCAGAAAGTGATTATTAAAAACTTAACCGAATTTGATGGATCCTACATGTAACATCTTCGTAGATATTTCAGTTACTTTACATATATCTGCAGGATGCTTGTATCAGTGCTGCTTCTATAGTATCTATGGTGGCCATCCATCTAGGGCAAGTATTGCCAAAACAATGAAATGATGGGAATCGATTCACCGCCGAGGATCTTGTGTCCATGACCACTACAGGGTTCCAATAATTTTATATAAACTCTGATAGATAAGTTTGAATGAGATATCATAAGCTCAGGGTTGGTATTTCCTCCTTTAAAGGAAAGAAAAGTATGACCGTTTGTTGAATGGATTGTAGTTGAAGTAGAGTCTAAGAAATCATACAGCATTTTATCTAGTGTGTTGAACTGATTATAGCCCCACCTTGGAGAATGGCTATTAAAGTTTTCAATAATGAGTTTTTATCAAGGGCTCTCTCCATAATAGAAGGGTTATAAGGGTTCATATCCAGGAGGGTTATAAGTGAAAATGTACTTAGTACGTCTATTGTCATTCCAAATGATGAGTTCGACTCCCTCAAATTTATTATCCTACATGGATTGGAGAATATGAGTGGGTGGGTATATGTGTGGGCGATTTTTACTACGGTAAAAAGCCAGAGGTAACTTGTCATGATCTTGGCAGAGTATATAGTACTCTACAGAACGATTTTCAAAAAATTATGTTTCTTTTTTTTTTTAAAGAGTAAATAAAGAGTAAGAAAATAAGTAGAGATGTGCCATTTTTTATTCTATCGATAAATAAAATTATTTTTAATATTATGCATATATGAATATTATACTGATTACTGTTACATAGTAATTTGTATAAATTATCCCTGTGTATTTTACTGTTTCTTTATTTTCCTAACCTAAATCTACGTGTAATTTCCAATTTTTTTAATTAGTAAATCAATGTATAACTGATTTTCTGAAGAAATACTTAATGAAAATGAGCCAAGTGGCGATGAAGCGTCAACCCTAATACTCACTTTCCTTTCGAACACGAAGGAGCTCGCCACTTTATTACTGTTCTATAATTTAATGTAGTGTTAGATAGCAATAGAAAGTTGAGTTATTTAGATTATTAGAGTTCAATCCTTGTGTGCTTGTTGCAGAGCGCGTCGGGCACGGGCCTGGCCTTCATCGCGTTCACCGAGGCCATCAACCAGTTCCCCGGCGCCCCCTTCTGGTCGGTGCTCTTCTTCCTCATGCTCTTCACGCTGGGCATCGACTCCCAGTTCGGCACCCTGGAGGGCGTCATCACCTCCATCGTGGACATGAAGCTCTTCCCCAACGTGCGCAAGGAGATACTCACGGGTGAGTCCCCCTTCTTCTCTCCTCATCGGAATTGCCCATTCCATCACTTTAAACGAGAAGCAAACAACACTTTGACACTAGACCATCCAGCTTTTAAGGCTCGTTTCCACCGAGGCGTGAGGCGGCGACGCGTCCCGCGGCAGGGAAGAAATTTTTGTTTCGACGCATTCACACCGCAGCTTCAGAAATAGCATTACGCCTAGTGAAGTTCCAATTACTTCTACTAGAGGGCAGATCTACTATTGGCTCAATCCAAGTCATATGACGCGGCAAGCATTTGAGAGTTGAGAGTGGGTCAACTCGAAGCGGTGGATTTCAACCTGTTTCAGGCGAATGAGGTGAGGCTAGTGATTGGTCAACGCCTCACGCCTCGTTGGGAACGAGCCTTTAATCTCCTTGGTTCAATTCTATGAAGCACTATATCGACTTCCTTTCGCGGGAATCCATGAGGGCAGCGCGGTTCGTGGTCACATGACATTTCTTCTGCGCAAACGAATTTGCCTTAATGTCAGGGGCACACTGCAAATTTATTGTTTGAATGGCTCCTTGTCTAGGGTAACATCGCCTTCCTAGAAACTATATATAAAATTAAAAATATAAAATATAAAAATATATAAAATTAGTTTGAGGGTCTTGTTGAAACATGGTATTTGCAGCGCTCTTAAAGGATGTTTAAGATTATGATATGTGTCATATACTTTTAAGGGGTGTTTTAAAATACGTAGGTCAAAAGTGATGATGGGAATATTAATTAGCAACTCCCATTGCTGTATAGATTTCATGGGCTTGGGGTGGCTAGTGAAACAGACTATCTTGTCAATTCGAACTCCGTTAAAAACCATAGCACAATTCATGTGTCTAAATCGAAGGGCGACGTGTTAAATCTGTAAACTTGAAAGAATTTCATGAAATTCGAAAGGATGGATACAAATGCATCCCGGAAAATAAAATTCCAAAATGCTTTCAATTTTCCAAAGTCCTATGACTACCTTTGTACTGTTGTTCGAAAACGGATAACGTATCCTAACCTCCTACTATCCACCAAAATCCTGAGAAAGCCCAGTTCTTTCTTTGGAGGCACGAAAAATAACGACAACAGGGATTAAACACCATCTCTTCTGTAACTTTGTTATAGGTTTATGGTTTGTTAGGTTAACTGATATTTGACAGAATAATAATAGTTGAAATAATACGAAAGGTTGGTATCTTTCAACAGAATTTATGAACTCTCTTTATTTGCAGCAAACGAATGTGCAATGGGTAGATGTACTTGTTAACTGATAGTCTAATAGAAGGATTGTTGAGAAGCTTGCTTTAGAAATGAGAATTATAAAATTGTATAAAGATATAATATCAGAAATGCATGGCAGTGTTATCACATTCTTCAAAATGTTTGCAAGGGCTCTAGGGACAGTGATGGATGTAACGAAATAGAGTTCTATGTTGGGATGATCTCTACTAAAACAAGAAATAGAAACTAGAAACCAGCAAATAATCCTGAGGTATTTCTTATTCTGAACGACTAAAATAGCTGAACAGATTTTCAAATGAATTATCTTTCACAATAGAACTACCTCTCAGACCTCAAGGAAACACAGAAAAGAAATGTTTTATTTCCATCAACCATGAGGCAAAGAATAAGAATTGGCTAATCCTATACGGTGTCTGGCTGTGTCGTTTTAGGACGCAAACAGAATACCTCTTGGATTTCGAGACAAATTATATTTTACCAACAAGACAAGAAAAATCCGGCAATTTAAAGTATCGAGAAACAAATCGGAATGAGGAGTCGGGCAAAAAATTTCTGAACTCTGAAATTTCTGGATTTTTTTTATACCGACTTCCCCCTGTTGACTCTTCACCGTAATTTTATGAGCTGTTATCTTTAGTAAGGGATATAAAAGAAGGTGTGAAATAAATTCAATGGTTTTTATTGAGCACATACATCTGAAAAAAATTTTTGCATTAACAAAATATATTTTACAATTTTTAAGATGTATCATTTGCACTCACTTAAAAAAAAATTCTCAATTTGCTTATAAAAACAACCGTACTAAATAAACAGGTTGCAAAGTGTTGTGGAATACCTTAAAACAAGTGGAAGTAAATTTTACATTTTAAGCACAATGATGCTCTATTTGTATTACGTTGCATCTTAATTTTTCTTAATGATATAATAGTTCCTACAAAGTTCCTACTTTCACTGCTGATCTAAGTTAGCATTTTATAAGTCCCAATGCTGAGAAAAGTCTTTCGACACTTACTGGTATGCTGCTAAACTGCCTTTGCTACTGGCTATGTTATTTAAAGATGTAATTGAATCGCCTTCTTAACATTTTATTTCGGCATTAATTCCTAGAATTATGGAAAAATAAAAAGGATTTTTATAAAGAGTCGTGTTTTTAAAACACCTCTTCGAAAATGCCCGATTCCTGACTGCCAACCTCTAAAACAAATATGTGCAAGTATTGCTAAAAGTAAACATTACTAGGGATATCTCTATCATAGTTACTGTATACCTAATAGATTTACAGATATATGAAGTGAATACCGAACAATTTTTTTTTTACAGGCTAGTATTAATTTATCTACGAATGAGAAAAAAATATGCTATTGTTGAAATATGGAAGTGTTGCTAAGTTTTCTAAGGAGTTCACATTTGATGCAATCAGTATTTTCGTAGCAAAAGCTCAACAAATTCTACTTGCACAATGTATGCTTTTTTTTTTTCTCTGACAGGTGTGACATGTCTCCTGTGCTTCTTTCTGTCCCTGATCTTCTCTCAGGGGGGGCAACTACGTCTTCACTCTGTTCGACAACTACAGCGGGAATTTCCCTCTGCTGATCGTCGCTCTGTTCGAGTGCATTTTCATCTCGTACGTCTACGGACTCAAGAGGTGAGATCTCGTTCATACAAACTGATTCGTAACGTTTGTGTACCGTTTATTTGTTTCGGATTGAATTTTTTAATGGAGAGTGTAGAGCACATTTTCCTGTTGGTTTCTTAAAATATTCATTTACTGCATTTGCTACTATGTTATTAAGAAAACTGGTAAAACTTATCTGATCTCAAACAATATAAACATTTTAATAAGAGTACGAAAAGCATTTTTATTTATCTCATTTGACGAATCACATTGATAATATACGTAATAGCAGGGCCGGATTTTCCTATAGGTTAACTGAATCGAAAATAAGGAGAAATTCTACACACGTGACTAATAAACAAACATAAAAATGTATTGGTTAAGATCAACGCGTTCGGCTCATTGGGTCTGTTCGTTTGTATAGACTAGATTGCACCAAAATACAGTCCATACGTTCAGTTATTTGATAGAAAATATGATAATTTGTATTGCATATTTCATTTTCGTAGTCAAAGATTTTTATCATTTGAATTTGTGAATGTAGTGTGTTTTGTTTGATGAGTTATTGTTACAAGTACTCTATAGGGTGCTGAGAATAGATGTTCCAAATAAATGTTCTTTTATTCATTATCCGTGCCACATTTTTTATAAAGATGAGTACCCATCACAACATGTTTCATTTAACATATTGATATGTTGTCACAGTAATGATGTATTTTATTATCTCTCGTGTAATTTACAAACTTAAAAATGGGAGGTGAAAGGGCCTCATAAGTGAAATAGCCTAGGGCCTCTTATCATCTAAATCCGGCCCTGCGTAATAGTTTAGAATCTAAAGAAACATCTTCCCTGTGAGTTCCCTCATAAAACAAAGTCAATACTGCTAATTTCTTTTATAGCTCGTTTGGTTCCCAGAGTGGGAGTTACCATCCAATCAGGGATGAGTACTGAGAAGGGTGAAATGAGAATGTGCTGATGAGAGAACAGGGATGAGAATGTGCTGATAGTAGCTTCCGGTACATTTGGGGGCGTTGAAAGAAACAGTGTAAAATAGAAGGAAATTTAGAAAAAATATTCGTGCCTGTTTCATTTGTTGCGTTACATTATTTTCTAGATAAAAACACAAAAACAAATTTTAGTCGGTTTGCGGTTAAGTCCACCAAAATATCTTACTTAACAGCTGGTGACAATTGCCTATGATTCTAGATTATGTGCACTTAATGACTGTGCTATTAATAAATGTAATATCCAAATGGGCATATCAATTTAAAAAAAAAAACACACACAACATATAATAAGAAATGGTATTCATTTAAGACCCTTACTTTCATAATAATAATAATTCATTTTTCAATCATTAAATCGGTCTTAAATGACCTAGTACGTGCTTGTTTCACTGTACTATTATGGCTCCATTGACTTGTACTCTATGATTTTAACCTTATTCTATGACAGCAGAATATTTGATAACTTTCAAGGCACTTTGAGTTAAAAGAAAGTCAAGTCAAGGGTACACAGTCAAGATCTACCATTTGTATGAAGAATTAAATTTGTCTAAGTGGATTTAGATGGCAATTTTTTGACGACTCACTGAGACAGATTTTGTCTGTGAAGGAAAACTCATCAAGGTCTCATTTTCAGGTTCAGTGATGACATCGAACTGATGACAGGCAGCAGGCCGAACTGCTATTGGCTGTTCTGTTGGAAGTATGTCGCCCCGGCGGCCATGGTCACCATCCTGACCTGCTCATTCGTCAAGATCGCCACCGACGGCTCCTCCTACGAAGCGTGGGACAAAGACACGGTAGGTGACCCCTTCTAAGGACAAGCAAAGTCTTATTATAGAGTCTATTGCAGAAAGTCCTTTATAAATAATTTTCATTCATTTTTTTAAGTTTATTGGGCGCCATCTATGGGTAGATATATGCAACTTAAATCTAAAAAAAAACTAAAATTAGTTAATTAAATTTAATTGCTGAATTAATACTTGAAAAAAACTGTATTAAAGTTTTTTGTATTTATAAAAAATATGCGATAGCGATGCTCTTAATTTAAACTCTTTCGAATTAAGCAGAAACTGTATACTTTGTTATTATTTAATGATTTAATGATCATGGCGTTTTGCTGTAATTGTATTGTTTCTGTCTATCAATTTATATTCTTATCTATTTTGCTTTTAATTATTTATTCTTTTGTATATATTATCATTCATAATCCACTTTTATTTTTTGGATTGCTATTTTAAACTTTGTTGCCATTAGTTATACAGTAGAACCTCTTTAAGTCGAACCTCGATAAGTCAAAAACCCTCAAAACTCGAAAAAATTTTTGTTCCCTTCCCTTCAAGCCCCAAAACCTCCATGACTCGAAATTTCAACCCTCTATATGTCGAAATAATTAGTCATCCACAAACCATTTTGCTCTATATTTTCCCTCCGTAACTCGAAAAAAATTGGACCTCTGTATCTCGAACATTAGCAATGTTTGATTTTACAACCTTCACAACTTGATCATTTGAAACTAATTACTTACTAATTACTAATTACTCGAAGAAAAATAACTTATCGACTTTAAGTATTTGTCGACAATGCACGTCATTGTTTCTTAGAATGGAGGTATATATTATGAAATATTCTTATTATAATTCTTATTCTTATAATTCTCAAAATAAATTAGAAAGAATCAAACCTCTACAAGTCGAAGGTTTCTTTACAAAATCCGTGTAAGTCGAAATCCTCAATAAGTCGAAAACTCTATAGCTCGAATTATTTGGCGTCTCCCTTGAAGTTCGACTTACAGAGTTCTACTGTAGTAATTATTATAGTAGTATTATATTAGTTTGAATTCATTATCATCAATCTCATTTTTTTGTCTACAAATTAGAAATTTACTAATTTTCCACCGATGATATTTTATGTGTCCTTCCAGAATAATTGTGATAATTTTCCCCATTTCTCTTGCAGGCCACCACAATTCGGCAAGAATGGCCAGGCTGGTGTCACTTCGTGATCGCTTTTCTCATCCTGGTGGCAGCCATCTGGATTCCCCTGGTGGCTCTCCTGGAAGCCCTGGGGATCCATCTCTTGCCCCCTGAAGAGCCCTCCTGGTTCCCCGCTGAAGAGCTCAGGGACTACCACGCGCTACTGCCCCACAAGATCACTGACCTTGAGAAGTGCCTATTCTGTATGAAGGAAGACGAGCCAGAGGACATGTGAGGATTTGATTCAAAATGTTTGGGTATCGTCTGGATTTGCAAGAGTAGAATCTATATTGTAATGACCATTAAGGGCAAGCAGATTTTGTTTGTTTGCCTATAAAAAGCGCGAAAAACATCTTATGTCCCAAGAGGGAGGAAAGCTTCCACCAAACACATGTGGAGGCATCAAGGCAATGCTGTTTGGACTCGTATTACTGAAAGAGTGCTTCTTAAATGTGTTATGGTTATATTTAAAATTATTTGAGGCCTCAAGTGACTGCCAAAGACATAATTCTCAGAAGAAAAGATTCAGCCCAGGAAATGTGAGAACTCAATGAGTCTTAATGGCTAAATTCATTCCATGAATAAATTTAATTGAGCAAATATGTGTGTTATAATAGATGATATAATGATATTTCCAGTATATTTAAATAAGATGCAATAAAAACAAATATTGCAAACATGAAAATTTAGTTACCTAACAAATGATGTACCAAAAGGGCTGCAAATATGTTATTACACATACAGTTTTTCTAGATGAATCGAGTGATACGTCGTTCCTTTCATCGTAGAGCGATCGTAGATTCATTCCTTTCTCCTAGATATCCTGAAAACTACTTCTTGTTACGATAGCGGTTACTTTTAGCAATAAAACTTCGAAGCAACATTTCTAACAAGTTTCTCTTTGAGCTCCATTTAAAAAAGACAGTGAACGTCAAAATAAAAATATTATTTTCATCGTCATTCACTGAAATCTCTGTGTTGATCGTCAAAATTGTTTTCGTTATACATAAATTTGTGCATTGATATCTTCGTGTGATTCTTCGATAGCAACGTGAAGAACCTCAATGAACGCATTTTTGAAGATGTGATTCACCTAGTTATGACAGCAAATTATATAATACAGAGACTTCTGGCAACGAAAGTAAAATAACTTGTATTCAACTTACACTTATTAATTTGAATTGTGACAAACCTTTGCCGAATATCCTGAGATAAACTACAAAAAAATTATGGTGTCAATCGAATTCTACCACATATCAATAGAATTCTACCACAAAGCAGATACATCAATTCAATGTCAGTTGAATTCTACCACAAAGAAAAGCAGAGGATACACTCAAACGTCTGGAATAAAAAAGATGTGAAGCTTTACGTAATTTCAGTAAGCAGATGGACTTGGCAACGACTTTGTGTCCCTAATTGAATTCTAGGTTCATTTTGGAAATCTCTGTATTCTGGTATAGTGTGCGGATTTTGTGTATAATGTGTGGATTATTCACTTTTCCAGAATTTTCTCATGATTAGGATCCTGTCTAAACTAATTTAAAGATATTTTTTGACCACAGAATGTTATGGTTTTCTGCGTGTGCTTCTCTCATCACTAAACTTATAAGATAATTTCCAGTGATTACATTGAATATAATTACATGGGCAATTTCTTTCCATTGATTCAAAATAACTATTATAATTTTGATGAATATAACTTGATGGATTTTTATTGTATTTTTGATGACTAATGTTCTTTAAGTGCAAGTCTGTTTGTGTGAAATTTGACCCTTTCTAATTATCCTTAGTAAAGTAATTCCTGACCAGCATTATTTTAGGTATGCCATAATGTTAAATTCGTCGAATAAAAGTTAAAAAAAACATTTAGCATATTCAGAATATGCATACGATTTCTAGACTATCCAAATCCAAGAGAATATGTCCGCCGTTTATGAAGCAGAGGGATTTCGAAACAACTTTTATCTGTGTGCACATGTAGAACAGGAAATATCTTTAAGCACTGAGTCATTTTCAAGAATCGTCACTACGAATTGTAATTTCCGATGTCTAACGACTGTGTTTTAATATTTGAATAGTCTGTAACAATGTCGGTTGGCCATGGGATGTTCCTGTTTTGAATTGTTCAAAACATTCCTGTTAAGTAGAGAAATGCGGTTTCTAATGAAATTGAATAACGATGCTTCACAATAATATTTGATAAAATGTACGAAAACTCTTATCCAAAAATTTTCAAATTTCAATGATGGATGAGGACATGGAACGATGTTCTTGTCCATTATGAAAAGCGACTATTCAAATATTAGATAAGTTATTTTATTGAATACATTTCTTTAATCCATTATATAGTATCAAATGAGCTCTGAGTTGCCTGGCTTCCAAAAATAATAAATGTATATTTTTGGAGAAGGTTATGTTGAAAGAATAAAAATAGAAATAGCAAAATAAAATTAAAAAATATCCAAGAAAAATGCTCAACATTATCAAACCATAATCCCTCGTTTCATATCATTATGTAATTAGGGCAATCGATTAAGTAAAAATGGAATCAAATACCCATCTTATGTTTCGAAAAACAGCTAAAATATGAATTAATAAAAATAATTCTAAAAGATAAAAATGAAGCAAAGGTAAGAAAAGAAAAAAAAAATAGTATAAAAACATAAAATCTGACACGTGAACAATAAAAATTAAGCAGCTATCAAGAAACCCAGCAAATATGTTTTGTTCAATATTTTGCTACGCGAACATGGTTTTGCGAACATGGTCTAGTCAGAAACATGTTCAACAATAAATTTATTCTATGGATTTGATGGTATGAAAAAAATATATTTCTCAATAATAACATTGGCATTTCTGTGGTAAAAAATTGTTGAAGAGGACGAGTGCATTATTAGTATTATTCTAAAAGAAAAAAATTTAGATGCAGTCTTTTGATATTGTTACGTCTAAACATGATCTTCCAGCAATATAATTGAAGGAAAATTTATTTCCGCTGCCATTTTGCAAAATAAGAGCCCCAAAACACTTTGGGTAACAATTTTTATCAATTCTAGGTGTACATTTGGTGTTTCTCAATGTCCGTGAGGCATACAGCCCACCACCCCTATCTCTTTAGTGGGTTAGGTCGACTTTCTCTGTACTCAGTATCGCACACGTTCTCTTTCCTACCTCCTATCCGAAGAGACATTTTGGAAAGGGAAAATACGTCTACGTATTTGTATTGTTGTGAATGGCAACACGTCACTCACCTTAATCTAGAAAACAGCAAGGACTCGATCCTGTGCATACAATAACTGCTGGACATTTTGCCGTGTTGGATCCTGCTTGGATAAAGCCTCAGACTTTCTTTCTGGTACAATGGTTACTACTTATTAAGAGGATACAATGCATAACGTCATGATTTAAGTTCCTTGTAATTTAAGGAAATTTAACATGATATAACCATTATTATTTTTTATGATTTAAAAAATAAGAAATCAAACTGTTGCTATCGTGGATTCGGCAAATAATTTTTAAAAGTTCAGTGAAATCAGTTTGTTAAATTTCTTTTTGCAAGATAACAGATAAAAGATAAAGATATTTAATAATGCTAATTATTAAAATATTTAAAGAAGATAAGCGAATCATTATGCTACTGGCGAAATAAAAAAAAAACTGCTTCCTTTTCAGTTATTTTTCGTTCTTGGAAAAAAATATTTAAAATATTTTATTGTAAAAAACACTCGTAATTTCTATTTTTATGTATTAGAAAAAGGAATAGAAAATGTGAAAACTACTCATTAATCGTTTCATTTTATCAAAAATTGCACGCAAAGAAATAGCAATTCAAATTGATTTTGAAAATGTCCATGTCATTGTATTTAATTATTACACATTAAAATATTTTTAAGTAAAATTAAATAGAATGAATACATCAAAATCTTTTAGGGTTATTTGTTTTTCTCCGAATTAAACTTCTTATGAATTCTATCAAAGTAAAAAAAAACTTCGAATCATTATACAAAGAAATTTAAAAAAACTATTGATGACGGCATGATAAAATACAGGTTCTTTTATTTTATCCAGGAAAGTAAATCATGACATGCATTGGCTCTATCGTAATCGGCTGGAAGATGAATCTATGACTAGATTAGGATTGAACATATAAAGGCGATTGCCTTGACTAGACAAAATCGTTGCGGAAAGATCATTAGATTTCTAGAGTGAGGAAAGAGTTGATAATGGAGTAAGATTTTCGAAATAGTTTTCTTCGTGCAACAAAATTCATGCAAAACGTTGCTGAAAAGGTTGCAAAACTTTACTCAGTTGTGCGTGTTGCATTCTTGCGTCATTTCCCAAGATTCCGTTGTGTCCCATCAAAACGCCACTGAGACATTCCTCCTGTCATATTTCTCCAAGTATGCACGGGACGTTGCAGAAACATTGCCGAAATATTCCGATGCAACGTTGCTGTGATATCTTACTTGGAATATGAATGTTTATTTTCTATCTCTGGCGGCACTTTAGTACCGCCTTTCCCCGATAGATGGCACCGTAGTCGCACCTTGTGGTAAAACAAATAAATAACAACGAAGATAAATAACTGGTGTTGTTTTTTCGCCCCCGTAAAAATCGTCTTGTTACAGGAATAAACAATATTTATAATTCCAGTTGAAATTATTAGATGATCGGCCAGGATTATATAAAAGGACTAGTTGAACATAGATAATTACCAAAAGGATATTTCAATGTTAATAATAGATTCAAAAGTTATTTGAGAAAGTGCATAGCATACATTAAAGGATAAAACCAATAAGTTCCAATTTTCGGAGTAATTCCAGGGGGAAATGTCTACTCATCACTTAATCCAAATTTTACTATTTCAGAGTTGTATATTCATTTTTTCAAAAATCCAAAAGGGCAGAGTTGTATTTTCAGTATTCTAAATCTCGTATATGTATTAAACTTAAAATGTTGTATAAATCCACTGAGATTGGATGTGTGAAAACTTGATCCCATCTATTTTTGGTACCTAAAATATTAAAAGGCCATTCCATAACATAAAAACATCTATTTAAGCAAAATATTGTTATCATTTCTGTATTTTGTACATAGTGTAATTAGAAATTATAACAAATTGTATTGTGTTGGTGTGTTGTACATAGTTTATTGAATGTTAATATTTAGAAAAGACTTTATGCATAGATAGTGTCCTTGTTAGGAACGTTTTTGTTGGTTTTTAGTAGAAGAATGATGCAATAAATAAAGTTGTTTTACTCGAAATTCGTGTCACTTGTTACATTTTTTTTCTATTTGAAATAGAATTTCAATTAACTAAAGCAAAAGTATGATATTTTTAATTAACAAAATTTTTGACAAAATGTATGGCAAAATTTAAATTCCTATTTTATTTTCCTGTAAAATTTATTAAAATTTTTTTAGAAGTAATAACGATTCTTCTATGAGTCTGATTCAAAACGATTTTTTGATGAAGAGATTCGATGCGATATCAGACACATTTTTAAACAGTAAGGCCGGCTCACGTGTATTTTTTTTTTTTTTTTTTAAGTCTTGCCATAAAGAATCTTGCCATAAAGAAGTTGTACTGTGTTCGTTTTCCTTTAGTGCGGTTTTCATCAACACAAAGGATCCATGCAATTAATTTTGATGGGCTGGAGCAGGGATGGGCAAACTACGGCCCGCCGGAAAGTTCTATCCGGCCCGCGGATAGAATTTTAATTTGCCGGTCCGAGGCAAATTAAAATAAATATATATTTATATATTATATATCCATCTCCTTTCCTACTTTGATTAAATATTATTATTTTTTCTTCTCTTTTTCAAAGTACTGATGTTCTTTTTACTTTTTCTATTTTTGTTCTACAAAACATACATCTTGCATCTCCAGTTTGCTTCATCTAATATATATGTGAACGAGTATTTGCAGCTAGAAAGAATTAGAAAGAATTATTTATTTATTAATTATTATTGAGAATTATAAGTATTATTTCACTTAGAAAGAATTATTTCAGAAGTAGACTGACAGATGAGCATTTGGCCTCGTTCCTTAAAATCAGCACATCTCGCTTCGAACCTCACTATAAGGAATTTTTGAAAATAAAATCGCAATTTCATTCATCTCATTAACCTATTTAAATTGTAATACTTGTATATTGTTTTTAAAATTTTAGAAAATTTATCTTGGCCCACCAGACCTTTTTTTTTTTCGATTTTTTGCCCACCACCGAAAAAAGTTTGCCCATCCCTAAGCTAGAGTGACTTTGTCGGATATTTGTATCATCCACACAAGCTCAGAATCTGCGTTAATCACATTAACGATTAATCACATGCGCACGTGTTTTAATCGTTTCAATATCCAGAAGGACTGATATTTGGTATAAAACAATACTGATGCTCGATTATCCGATAACATACGGAACGGCCCGAATGTGCCGGATAAAAGAGCTGTTATTGTAGCAGATTTACTGTTAGTGTCTGAAATGACGGATGAATACAATATCATTAGGATAAGTACAATACCTGAAACTTTTCTATTTACCGATATTTTTTTTTTTTCAATTTAATTTACTGAAGTCAAAACTTTGTAGTCATATATCAGCTGGTTAAGAGTTGTCATGGTAACAGAGATAAAGTTTTCCCACTTTTGCTTCTGTTTAACAGTCCTATGAATATTAAACTATCTGACAAAACATATTAAATTTTCAATTATACCTTCGAGTGGGTCTGTCATGTATCTTGAAAAGTTAATAATGAAATGTCCTAGAGAAGCTGTCATTTAGTTTTAAGAAAGGAAAAGGAATGATATAAACAAGTCGAAAAATGCAAATAGTTGCGAGAATTAGAATAGAATAGAATAGAAACAAGAACATTGATTCACTCATTCATTCTCAAAAAACTAATTAAGGTTTCGTAAAGAAATGAAGATTCTCACGTTTGTTTAATATTTAAAATATCAAATTGTAATAATTTGACACAGTATTTCTTTTCAAATCATTAATAGAGCAAGCGATTCAATAGAGCCAGTTCTCTTTACAACAAAAGATTCAATAGGCAAACCCCGGAACCTGGATTCACCCTGTCTGTCTGCATATGGCCTTTTTGGATTCGTCCTTCTGCAACACGATGTGGCTGTCACTTTCTTTGCGTCGTGAAACGTCATAAAAGATCTCACTTATTTCCGTCTACATTTCATTTCATCGCGGCTGTTAGTTGGGTCTCCCGAGACCTTTCCAACGAATCCTTCATCACTAGCGTCTGGATTCCGAGATAGAACAGCGGGAACTCAGCATCAGATTCTAGGGTAATTCCCCCCACACACACTAGAATCTTTCTTCTACACTTAGTTCTACACTAGGTTAGATTTTCCCTCTAATACAAATCCTTAACATTACAAATTGGTCATGTAAGCATAACGCTGCTATACTAAACCGTCTACACACGCGAATTTTATAGAAGTTGTCACACACACACACGCACACGCATATATATATATATAAACTCATGTTTGTGAAAATTGCAACACCATGAAGGAGTCGTCATAATTGAATGAAATTTAATACACAGTTGAGTGGTAGTGGTACAAATAAATGATTAAATGTTCAAAGCAAACAAACAATGACAAGAGAACGGAATCAGTATTTTGTGTAGCCACCACGCGCCGCAATAAGTGCTGCTACACCACGTGGCATGGAGTCAAACAAATTTTGAATGTCTGCCTGAATAAGAGCATTCCATATTGTTTGTATGCGCACACAAAGTTCGTCTGCAGAAGCAACAGGACTAGGATCACGAGCGAGACGCTGACCAGCGAAATCCCACATGTTCAATCGGCGACATATCCGCGGAATAAGCAGGCCAAGGGGAAAAGCTGTACCTGCCGCGTTGCAAAGAAGGTTTGAACAGTCCTAGCGAAATGAGGGCGGGCATTGTCCTGTTGAAATACAGCGCCTGGCAAGCTTTGAAGGAAGGGGGACAGCTTGGGGCTGTAGAACTTCACTGATGTACAGGTTGCTGATCAGATTGCCCCCAATTCTTAGCAATTGAGATCGTCCATGATATGCTATGGCACCCCAGACCATAACTCCGGGTGTTCGTCCACTGTGGCGTTCTATAATGCACTCCGGAAGGTGGCGTTCACCGGCATAGCGTCTGACACGAATGCGGCCATCATGGTACCACAAATTAAAGCGGGATTCGTCAGAAAACACGACATGCTGCCAATCAGCACGCCAGTCTCCATGCTGAGCGGCCCATTGTAGCCGCAGGCGGCGATGGTTTAGCGTGAGAAGGATCCTGTATAAAGGAGTCCTTGCGTGCAGTCCACGCTGCATAGACGTCTACGAATTGATGAAGCACAAAATGAAACACCTGTAGCTATTGACCACTGGCTGCCAATTGTCTAGAGGTAGCTGTACGGTCCGTCAGCGCCATGCGGACCAGATGTCTATCATTGCGAGCTGACGTCACATTTCGGGGTCCACTCCCGGATTTCCGAGTTGTCCGACACTCGTCCGTCCACTGCTTCCAAAGACGCATTACTGTGCTGCTTTACGCTGCACACGAGCGGCTACTGCACACGATAAGACAATCCAGCTTCACGAAGGCCGTTGATTCTCCCCGTTCAAACTCTGTAAATTGTTCAAATCTCGCTCTTTCGTCGAAGAGGCATAAGTAACGATTGAGCTAACGTTAACCACTAGCAGATAACCACCGATAACCATACACGCCCGCTATAGCCGTCTATTTATTCGAAGCCATCCGCCGTTCAGATGGCGCTGCTCAATGCATACGCATGCGCCACGGATTTGAAATTCTAATCATTTACATCATGCTCTAATTAGCATTTCCTGAAAATTTCAGCTCACTCGCGTAAGTACTTCATGGTGTTGCAATTTTCACAAACATGAGTTTATATACATATATACATACATATATACAAATATATATATATATATATAACGTCACGTCCAAAAATTAAATATTTGGTGCTTGAAAACCGTCTATTTACAAGTAGAGACCTTGCTGCTGATGTTGGAATTTCAAAAGAATCGGCCAATTCCATTTCGGCCTCAAACGCGTCAAATCTCGATTGGTACCGAAAACATTACAAATTGGTACCAGCTCACTCTGCTGAGGGTTAGAAAAAAAAAGTTGGCATAAGTGCATCGTGTCGGAGGGGGTTACTTTGAAGGCGATGAAATAAATTTGGTAGAATGAATAAAGAATTTTTGAAAAAAAATAATTGGTCTTACTTTTGGGCCACAGTGGTATTCATGAACGTATCTACGCCGGAGATAGGCACACTAAATATATGGGACTGAATGTCCTTGAGTTGAGTTTGACGGGACGGTAAGGAGGCGGCGAGTTTCCCATCTACATCATTCGGAGGTGATCATTCAAAATTTCAAAGTGTTGCAGGTGTTTCCTGGTGGTGAACGCTGAATCTACTACTCGTCTGCACTCACCTATAAATACATCTTGACCCTAAATGGGAAGCTGCAACACGAAACGCCCCCAACCGGACATCGATAATTTAGACCTTTTCCCAAGAGAATTCCTGGCCTCATTCTCTGCGACGACAAAAACACACCTTTCGCCCAGATGTCCAGCACTGGATACAATTCTGAAGTCATCATTCCTCTGTCTATCTTACCAGGCGAGGGGGAAATTTAAGAAATACTCATTTAGAAATCAAAAGCCCTTGAATATATATATATCTTTTATTTATAAAACAACTAACTTAAAAGTTTTCTTGTATATTAAATTCCAAAATTTTTACTATACACAAAATAAAAATATATGTCAACACGACAACACTCTCAGAAATGGCACACCTGGACACTTTTGTTTTCAACAAAATTTACTCCGCTATTTTAGCTCCAAATACAATGTTATGCTAAAAATTTAATTAATATCGGAATAAAACTCAATATCGGGAATAATGATGCTGTGCCATCGGATATCATAAGTAACACACTAGGTCAGATAAAAATCTGCACGTATTCTGATGTCAACTCCACTGCCCAACCATAGCAAAGCGGAAGTGTGTACCCATTCTTCTAAGAAATATCGCGGGAAACGCTCTGAAAGAGCCAACAAATTCGCTGTCCAATCTGTGCTGCGCCTGCCTTCTTTATGGATTTCTTGATGATCAAGGCTGATGAGCATAATTATGATGATATCAACTATTTGGATCTTCATAAAAACCTGACTTTTCCTCAGATTTGTAGGAGAAATCTTCAGCTCCGTAATCAAGAATAAAATATCATGGAGTAGTTTTTAAGACATCTCGGCTATCCCAGATGCAGAAGATATTTCTATTTTTTATGACTGGATCACTCTTATCTCAGAGAATATAAAAATGTTTAAAACTTGCCTTAAATTTCCTTCGACCATACTTCATAACAGATTGTTAAGCTCATCAAAAATAAGTGGATCGTTATGGATACGCCAGCAACTTAAGTAAAAGAAAATTGTCTTTTATATAGAAAATTCTGATCCAGATTTCACTTCTCTCCAAGAAAACATAGCGAGAGTCAAAAATACATCTCCTGTAAAAACTTCAGATCCCATTCATACTGCAAATAGATTTGCTGAACTCGCACATGAAAAATGATTACAGACGAGGAATACTCCCTGCATCACTCATCAGTATGTCAATGCTACATCCTGACATTAAATTAAAGTACATTCATCACCTTGCTGGGAATAACTTAAATATGAAGTCATAATGAAACTCTCTGGGTAATTAACTGAATTGCAACATCAAGTCCTAGATCCCTAAGAGAGAATGGAATAAATGTGTGCTTAAATTCAAAGTAAAATTAAAAAGCAATTTTTAAGGACTCGCTGCTTTGGTGTGTGCTCGGTGACAGGTTTCTTTTTTGAACTCTTGTTTTTGTCTCGGGTTTCGTAAGTTAAAAATTTTCTTTATTTTTTTTTTTTTTTGAATCTAATCGGATTTCTCACCTGGTAGGTTACCGGTAACTTTAGTTTGTTTTTTCATAATTTGTCCAAGGTTGTGGTTAATGTTTTAAAGCGTAAGGGGAGAGCCTCACTCTCTAAGTGGGCATACTTAGAGGTCTGAAATGGCAGAAAGAAATAGTAATTCTAACAGCATGGATTTTTCCTCGGAAATAGATTTCAATTTTATCTCTTCTAGAGACATCACATCCAAATTGCTTTTAGCACATGAAAATGGAGCGCACTCATTTGTAATAGTATTTGAGGTGACAAATGGCTCAATTCCAAGGGCTCATCCTAAAATATTAAAAGATAACATTTCTTCTAAAATGAGTACATTAAAACACATTGAGTTTATGCGTATCACCCGACAGAATAAATTGATATTTTCAACCTCTCACTATGATACTGCTAAAGAACTGGTAAATATTAAAGCCATATTGGGAGTTCCGGTAAATGCATCACTTTACCCGGAAAAGATTTCTACCCGTTTCCTTTTACATAACATCCCCACAGACATTCCACTTTCTGAACTTGCTTTGGAATTGGAAGAAGAAAATAGGGTTTCTGTAATAGAACTCAAAAGATTTGCTAGCAAAAGAACAACTCCGACTTCCACCTCTCCGGTTTTAGTTTCAATTTTGGGTACAATATTACCAGAATACATAAGAATGTGGCTAACCCAACAAAAAATTTCGATGTTTGTGGATAAACCTCGTCAATGTCGAAATTGTCACTCGTTTTCTCACCCCGCCTCAAATTGTAAAAAATCTCTTGCTTGTGAATTCTGCAGTTCCAATCATCATGTTAATACATGTACCGCACAAACTCCCAAATGCATAAACTGTAGCGAAACTCATAAGGCCACAGACATGAATTGTCCTAGCCGTAAAGCAGAAGTAAAATTTTTACAATTCAAAACCCTCAACAGGCTTTCTTTTGTAGAAGCGCGAAGAATATATCGCGTTCCGAAAGAAGATTCATTTTCCGCTAAAGTTAAAATATCTTCTCCACCTAATTACATTACTAAAGAAGAAATTACTACATTATTTCAACAGCACGCCATGGAAACTCAAAATTTAGTGAAAGAAATTTGTCAAGCACAAGCATCAAATTTTCAGGAGTCACTTAAAGTACTCACAGAAAATATAATAACTAGTATAAATTCCCTCGATCAAGCGATAAAGAAACTCTCTTTACCTCCAATGACAAAATTAACATCTTCGGGTAAGGACAAGAGAAAGATTAAATCTAAAAACCAGAGTTTTGAAACCGCGCAAGACTTCGATTTTATGGGGAAAAAGTCGATAGATCAAGATTGTCCTTCTTTAAATTTCTTTACTTCTAATTTAACTTAATTACTGTTATTGAAAATTATAATTTTGCATCTTGGACTCATTGGATTTTTATTTCTTTGTCGTTGATCAATCTTTATAAACTTTTCTATTAATAACTACAACAATGTTTAAAGTGCTACAATGGAATGCTCGTAGCATTCGAGCCAAACGTCCATATCTGATCCAATTTTTTTCGTCAATGTCAGTGTTAGCAATACAAGAAACATTTCTTAATTCTGAGGATCACTTTCACCTACCGGGTAAATTAATTTATAGAACAGATCGCTCTAACAATACGCGCAGAGGAGGTCTTTTAATTGCAGTTGATTCTATTTTTCCTAGCAGAGTTTTTACTCTGGCCAACCTTCCGGATTCTGATAACGAAATACAAGCAGTTACAATTCATATTTCACATAAAACTATAACTATCGTTAACATTTATTCTCCAAGGGGTATTTTCACTATTGAATGGCTGGATACAATTAGTCAACAACTTCCTTCTAACTGTATTATTCTCGGAGATTTTAACTCTCATCATCCCATTCTCGGATCCACCTCTTCTACAACTAGTTCAGAAATTCTGATCAACTGGATTCTTCAGAATAATCTTAATATTATTAATACTCACACTCCCACTCATATTACTCCGACTGTTACATCGCTTATTGATCTCTCTATTGCCAGCGCAGACATTTTCCCTAATATTTCTTTTGCTGTTCACTCCGATCCCTGCGACAGTGATCACCTTCCGATACAGTTATCGTTTCAACTTTCTGTTTCACAAAAAATTTGTAGATCGATCATATTATGGTCTAAAGTCCATCTTTTCCTCCAAGATCAGAAAAATCTTGATCGCACCTTTTCTTCATACTCAGATTTACATTCTTTCTTAACTCAGGCTCTCCTTAACAACAAAAAACTTCATAAAACCTCTCACAGACAAAACCTCCCGTGGTGGAACTCCCGTTGCAATAATCTTTTAAAACAGAAACGCAAATTATTACATCAAGCTCGATCTCAACTCTCTCAAGATTTATGGATTTCATATAAGAAAATTTCTGCCAAACTTCGTCTCTACATCTCAGATCTTAAAAAACAATATTGGGATTTTGTGTGTTCCTCTACCGGATATAACGGCAAAATTTATAAAATCATTAAAGCTATTCATAATAGAAACAATATTCTGGATAACAATAAAATTTTTAATTGTAATAATTCTTTCATTTCAGATCCGACGCAGCAAGCTAATTTATTAGCTACTCAGTTTAATAAAACCTTCGACCATCAGTTTATTCCATTTGATCTTTCTGACAATTACAACCAACATTATAATAGACCAATTACGTTTAACGAGTTAAAAGATGCCATCCGTGCTGCTCCTAATACTTCTCCTGGCAGTGACAATATTCCTGCAAAACTTATTAAAATTCTTCCTGATTCTTATCTTTTTCATCTGCTTAATATCTTCAATAGTATTTGGTTAACTGGTAATGTTCCTCAGGAATGGTTAACAGCTAAAATTATTCCTATCCTTAAACCCGGAAAAGACAGCACTTCCCCTACCTCCTATCGCCCTATCGCGTTGACTTCTGTTATTAGTAAAATCTTTGAACGTATTGTCCTCAAAAGAATCATTCACTTCACAGTTCATGATAAATTCCATCCCAATCACTCTGGATTTATTCCTTTCAGGGATTGTATGTATTCATTGTCATTACTGCATCATAAAATAATTGAAGCCAAAAACGCCAAAAAATTTTGTATTTTTCTTAAGTTGGATATTTCTGCCGCATATGACTCAATTTGGAGAGATGGCCTTATCTATAAAATTTTACAGGTTGGCATAAAGGGAACTGCTGCCAGATGGATAAACAATTTCATTAATAACAGGAATTTTTATGTCAATTGGAGAAACTCTGATTCTATGAAATTGTTTTCCACTCGTGGTGTACAGCAGGGGAGTGTTCTCAGTGCTTTTCTCTTTACCATTTATATGAGAGATATTTACGAGATCATTCCTGAACATACGGAATGCTTATTGTATGCTGATGATATTTTTCTTTTTAGCAGCGATCATTCTTTGGAAAAAGTCCTTCATAACCTTCAAATAACACTTCATAAAATAATTCAATGGTGTGAAACGTGGAAATTTACCCTTCAACCAGAAAAGTGCGAAGCGGTTAACTTTTCCAATAAAAAACAACAACCAGCTCAACAACTGCATATTTATAATATCCGCATCCCTTGGAAACAACATACACGTATTTTAGGTATCATTTTTTCTTATAACCTCACTTTCAAACAACATTTCCAGTATCTCAAAAGGAAAGTTATTAAAAAATTAAATGCTCTTAAAGCAATTGCTGCTAATTCCTGGGGTTGTCGATCCTATCATTTAATCCAAATTACAAATACCACTATTCGTAGTTTACTGGAATATGGAGCTCCGATTTTTATCTCCTCTAGCCATAGTGACTTCCAAATACTTTGCCCTTTATATCATCTGGCTTTGCGTATTGCAGCTGGTCTCCCAAGGTGGACACCTATTCCAGTTTTACTTAAAGAAACTGATCAACTTTCATTGTTTCAGAGGTTGCATATGCTTGCAGAGCGCTTTTTCATTAAACAAATTTCTTTTGATTCCTCGTCTCCACTCACCATTTATCTTAGATCGAGTAATAAAACTCCAAGGTTAAAACGTCCCATTTCTTTACAATGCTTTTTTGCTGATCTCTTAAACAATTTAGACATCCAGCCTTCTAATTTAATTCCTAATTTTCCGCCAGTTCGAGTAAATTCGAAAGTCACTTTTCATCTTGGCGATTTACCTTTTCAAACCAAACAGTTACCTCATCATATCATAAAATTTCTCTTTGAACAATACAAAAATGAACATTGGAAAGATAGAATCATTTTAGCCTCCGACGCCTCTAAGACAGAACTTAAACATTCAATAGCGATCATTAATTCCTTTTCACAAGAGTCTTTATCTGGACAGATTTCAAATCATAATAGTATTTTCACAGGAGAAGCCCTAGCACTCCTGTTAACTCTTTCTACTTATGTTCATTCTGCTCATAAATATATTATTCTCACAGATAGTCTATCCGTTCTTCTAGCGTTACAAAATTGTAACATACATTCTAATCGTATCATTCAGTTTCTGGGTAATAAACTTCAAGATCTTAGCAATAGTATTTCATCAATTGAATTAATCTGGTCCCCAGGACATGTTGGTATTAAGGAAAATGAACTAGCAGACTCCCTCGCGAAATCTGCAACAGATTCAGTAATCTTTCATTGGATTTCACCGGAAGATCTCATCTTTCAACAAAAAAAGAAAGCACAACTTAAAGCAACGGAACAGTGGAAGGGTAGCAAATATGCTCAGGAACTCATGCACTTGAATAATATTAAACCTACACACAGACTTTTTCCTAATAATCGAAGGGAAGATACTCTTATATCCAGGTTCCGCACAAAAACATATCCTTGCAACGCAAAACTCCACAGATTTGGCCTAACCTCTTCTCCATTATGTTCAATCTGCAAAACTCCAGAAACAGTGGAACACATTTTGTTCCAATGCAAAAATATGAAATTCCCGAAACAAACTCCAAAGTGCTTTTGGTTATAAAGTTCTTTCATACTCATGGCTATTCGATATGTCTGAAGATGCTTATTATAAAACAACTGTAATTCTACAATTCCTACGAAAAGTCTCGTAACCCCGTCTTCTATGGGGTACCCCATATTGGTTTTTTTGTGTTAGCTCTTTATCATTTTTAGTTTCAAGTACTAGTAGTACTTCATGCGTTCTAAATCATCGTCTAAATGCTAAAATGTTTCATCGTTTGATTAGTATTTTATCCATTTCTTTCATGTCCAAATATACTTCTTTTATTGTTATTCTTTTGATTGTTAGAAAGTGTCGACAACGTTTATGGTATTTCAGAAGGTATTTTGGACTCCTGAAATTTCAAGGTGATTTCAGTGTTTTCGAATTTTTCAATGATTTTGGAATTTTAAATTTTTGAGTGTATTTTAAGGAGGTCTTATTTACACTTCTGCAAATTTGGTTGACGGTAAAAACATTAGGATAATTTGAGATAAAGCAGCGTCAGCGAGCATACATCTCAAAGCGCCAAGTCAAGTCAAGTCAATAAATGATGGCTAATCAAAAGCTCTATATTGAAAAAAAAAAAATACATTCTAATTTCATTTTTTTAAAAAATAAATAAATGGAATGTACCAAAAATTGTATCTTTTGACTTCTAGATGTGTTATAATACATTTAAAATAAATTATTCTTCGATATTTAAGTTCCTGAAACTATCTTGTTTGTCATCATGTTCCTTGTTGGACTTACTGGAGGCATTGCTTCTGGTAAAAGTTCAGTATCAACTCTCCTCCGAAACATGGGGATTGAGATAATTGATGCCGACATCATAGCTCGTGAAGGTAATAGTTCATTTGGTTTAATTTTTATTCATTTAAATATGTTTTGAAATTTAATGTACTGATTGATCAGAGATACAATATTTCATTAAATAAATTGCATCAATGTTTTGCAGTATTTATCAAGTAGGAAATATGTATATATTTAATTTAACTTATTTCTTACCGCATATCTTTTTAATACATTTATAGTTATTAAACTATTTTTGTGTTAATAATAAATATATTTGTATGTTTATGCTATAAAACACAACTTTGCACACTGAAAGAAATAAAATCATTACATCAGAAAAGCATCAAATTGAAAAAAAACCAGCATAACAATTTATTTTAATAAAGTATGTAAGTCTTTGCATATTCAAAAGCATAGGCAAAAGAATATGCAAGAAGCAATATATAAAATGTTAGGAAACTGCTTCTTAGTGTTGACCACAGATAGAAACATGTGCATGCATCTGATTAATGCAAATGTTGGATGATATACGGTGTGATAACTGTTTGTACTTGTTGTATCTGATCAGTAAGATTAGTAATAATCGCCATGAGATGAGGATGAAAACCAAGTTGTTTTGTAATCATGTCTGATGCATATTCAATCAATAATAGATTTGGTGTTCATGTTGGTCACGATAGTAATGTCTATAAGGCTTGTTAGGTTTCAGCCATAAAATAATAGGGTAGATCACTATTTTGATGTATCACTCTATATTTAGGAGCCTGAGTTAAATCCTGCTGTCATACAAAATATCTCCCCAAATCATAATGATCAGAGTTGAGCAGCTTAGTTTATTTTGGAAAGTGTTCAGAAAACTCTTAGATGCCATTCCATTCACTGGGAATACAGTTTTATTCCATTTGGGCTGCCAGCCCTAACTTTTTCATGACACTACTGCAGATGGCTTTGGCAGTATAGTACTGCAAAGGTAAACGTCTCGCAGAACCTCTGAAGCAGCTAAAAACACAATTTCTGACTATCTGCAAAGTTATTTCAAAGCTAGTGACAACTCACAACTTTACATTCCACCAATTTGTAGCCTTTCTCTGAATTTGTTGCTGTTCCTTTTCACTATGGGTTAGGAGGTGGCCATACTTAATATTCTTGCACTGTTGCTTTCCTGGAATCGTAGCTTGTACATAGTTGCAACAACTTAATTAATTTTTATGTAATTTGATGAAAGTAAAATCTTTTCCTTGTAACTCTGCATTCATACTCATTTTAAAGCAATTCAATTGCATTGAATCTTGCCATTGTTTCCTTCTAGGTATTCAATATACCTTTAGTCAATATTCACAATATTTTTAGTGTATTATTACTTCATACAGACAAAGGCATACTCAATAATTCTTTTCCTCGTTCATCTTGGTGCAACACACTTCATATAAATGATAATGGCACTAAAAACTTAATGTTTTAAATAGGCTAGAGAAGAAAAAAAGTGATTTGTTTTGACTTTCAAGCAATCCAGTTAGAATTTTATTTTCTGTCAGTGTAATTGAAAAGTTGATATGAATATTATCAAATATCATTAAAGTTTTCTATTCTCAAAAGTATTTGTATATATTCGAAATTATTCAAGATTATTACTTATTATTAAATTATGCTTAATTAAAAAAAAAAAGTAAACTGAGTAAAATTTAAAATATATATTTATTATAGTAATATTTAAAATTATGAGTAAATTTTAAGAAAACTCAAAGAGAATTATGCTTGATAATAAATTATATTGTAATGATTGATGAATAAAGAAAACTTTTAAATATATTAGTCTACTTAAAACAAATTTGTAATTTATGTAGATATAATAAAGTTTTATTAGAAATTTGTTTAAACTTATTTTGTGGGCTTGCATCATTACATTAAAAGTATATCTAAAATCGAAATCTTATAAAGACTTATTTTACATAGTCTTATTTGACTAAATTTTATAGATGAAGTAAATAGTTGCATTGTTTAATAAAATCTACTCCCATGCCTAATATTTATCCTAATATCTGATATTATGATTTGTTACTTTAAAAGTGTTTAAATTGAAAAAAAAATTATATATATATGTGATGTATTTGCTTTAGAAAATGTAACTGGTGTTTTTCAAATTTTATATTCTTTTCAGTGTATTTTAATTATTTTTAATTGCACTATAGTTGTTGAACCTGGGAAAAAAGCTTGGCGAAAAATCCGAGAAGAATTTGGTGAAGCTGTTTTTCACCCTGATGGAACTTTGAATCGGCCAGCTTTAGGGCAGGTTGTTTTCTCTCAACCTGAAAAGAGAAGAATTTTGAATTCCATCACCCATCCAGAAGTCTTCAAATCTATGTTTTTCAGAGCAGCTAAACTATTCCTTTGTGGTAAAAAATTAATCGGTTAATTTTTTGACTAACGTTAAAATTAATTGGTTAACTTTTATTGAAAATCTCTCTTTTTTAAAATTATTAACATTTGCACTTTTATGCAATTTATTATGCAATATTTCTGTTTTTTCTTAAAGGTCTCAGCTGTTTTTAGTAGTAAAAGTATTGAGAAATTTTGTTTTCATCAAATTAAGAAATAAAATAAAATCAATTAATTGTATAGTGTGAGAAAATGTTTGGTTTAAAACATATAATGATATTTCAGCTCATTTTCAAGCATTAAAAATCACTCTGATAAAAATAAATTTTTTTGTATATTAATATTGTATATATGTGTGTGTGTAAATGTGTATGTATATGTGTATGTGTGTGCATGTATGTATATGTGTATGTATATATATGTATGTGTGCGATATGTGTCTGTATATATATATATATCAAATATATATAAAATTCTCGTGTCACAGTGTTTGTTGCCAAACTCCTCTGAAACGGCTTGACCGATTCTTATGAAAATTTTTGTGCATATTTGGTAGGTCTGCGAATCGGTCGTAATCTATTTTTAAACCCCTAAGTGATAAGGGTGGTCCATCCCGAAAATATTTTTAAAAATTTCTTTCTTAAAACAATGTAGTGTTTTTTTTTAATTTCTTAGTCATGATATCACAGCACGTGTGTTTAAACAAAATTAAAGTCTTTAATCGGCTTCATTTTTTTTTTTTTTACTTTTCTTTAATTAAGTGATCTTATATAAATCAACACGTGTTTGTGAACTCATGCCAACAACTGCCGTTGCTTTTTTGCTTGTATATATTATACGCAACGTTTTTGTGGAATAGTTTTAATTTAAAAGAGAATATTTACGTGTTAAATAAATATACGTGTTTTATCATTGTTAAAGGTAAGTCAAATAATAAGAGAACGAATACTGTTATATTTGCACGTGTAGCGTGTTAATGTCTTAAGTTGTCTTAAGTTAATGTTTTTGTTAAGTTATATTCTTTGCACGTGTAGCATTCAATTATATTTACATGTAGCGTGTGTTAATGTTTAGTTAAGCTAAATTGGCAACTTTTTATTGTTCTAAGAAAAATAAAGATGGCTGTTATTGCGTTTTAACTTACAGGTGTAATTGTGTTGTAATTATCTTTATTGTGGCGAATCTGGGATTCCAGTAAAGTAAGTGTTATTTGCAAATCGAAAGCATAAGATTATCGAAAGCAAAAACTTATAACGTCAAACTATTTGGCAGCACTCTATTACTCCTTTCAGGTAATTTTAGGCGAAACACTTCCTGCCATTGCACGTTCAACGTGCGTGAGATGGCAGGAAGTGACTGCCTACTGATGAGATCAACGCTTGATTAAAATCATCGTCACTGTGGCGTAATGTTGAAAAATTACAACTAAAAGTAAACATGCGCGTTCAAATGCTTCAAGATCCATCCACTGAAAGATTCTCAAAACAATTGTTAGATAATGGCGATGGAAAAATTGCTGTACATGAGAATACTGGATGCATAAAATTTCCGACTGCACAAACTTCGACTCGCAAAATAATCTCATCGACCACATATTTCCCGATGTATGCACACAATTCAAAAATCTTGATTGGTTGGCAGAAAGGCAATTTTGGCAGCAAAAAATGTGGACGCCAATGGTTTAAATTCCAAGATACAACAGTTGTTGCCAGGGAACTTGATGTCATACAAATCTATCGATACAGTTTGCGATGCCAATGAAGCTGTAAATTATCCAAGTGAGTTTTTGAATTCATTGGATTTGCCAGGCATGCCACCGCATCATTTACAATTAAAGGTTGGATCTCCGACCATGGCTGTGCAATGGAACACAATTAGTCATTAAAAAATTAATGAAAAACGTTATCGAAGCCAGCATTTTGAATGGCAAGTACCGAGGCGAAATATATTGCTGCCACGAATTTCTATGATTCTCACAGACGTGCCAATTGAATTCAAACGTATTCAATTTCCAATTAGATTGGCATTCGCAATGATAATCAATAAGTCGCAAGGCCAAACGATGTCTGTTTGTGGCTTAGATTTGGGCACACCATGTTTTTCCTATGGACAACTATACGTGGAATGTTCGTGTGAGGGTAAACCATCCAGTTTGTTTGTGTTGGCTAAAGACGAACTAACCAAAAAATATCGTACACTCCATTGCACTTAGAGATTGATGTTGATTATTTTTTAATTGCCATTATTAGTAGTAAATATATAAGTAAATAACTATTTTTGATGCATATACACCTATTATATAATGTAATTTAAAATATATTTATTAATTTATTAAAATATAAAGGATGAAATAAATAAATGGTTAGTGTATTATCATTTTATACGCCGTCATTGTCTGCAACGTTCCATTCCTCTTCCAATCATAACCACATTTCCACACACTTATAGTAAGTTAGTTTTTTTTTAATTAACTAAAAAAATATTTTATAGAAATAATGTATATGGCAAAAACAACGTTTGCCGGGTCAACTAGTGTATATATATATATATGGTGTATGTATATATGTGCGTGTGTATGTATATGTTTATGTATGTGTGTGCATGTATGTGTTTGTGTGTGTGTGTGTATGTATGTATGTTCTTATATGTGTGTGTATGTATAATTTTTCGGTTTTCTTTACATTATATTGTTATTTTTAATAACATTTTTTTATTTTCATTTATAGGTCATCAATTTGCAGTTGTGGATGTGCCTCTTTTATATGAAAGTGGAAAGTTATATAAATATGTGCATAAAACTGTTGTTGTGGTTTGGTAAGTTTCAATATTTTTCCCCTTGTTATAATGTGAGCAGAAAGATAAATAACAATGTTTTCAATTTTACTGGTTTGTAAAAGCATCCCTCTTTTTGTGTGTAAAACATAAATCGGGCCTTAATTGCTGAGTGTCTGGCGCTCGGTGCCATAAGTTTCGGGTTTGAGTCCCGGTGGTGCCATGAATGTTTGTAGTGGTTAGGAATCGACTTTAAACCATAGGTCCCAGTCTCATATGACTAAGAGTGCCATGGAACCAAGTCAGACTTCTACCTGGACTTCCCTCCATGCATGAGTAGATCACTCATGGTATGTTCGCTCCACACTGCAGGACACTGAGGATTAGTCACAACAACACAAAATCTTCTCTGCTTTCAGTCTTTTAACCATGTTACCAAGTTTTGGCACAAAAGAAATAAAATATTTTCTCATTGTAATCTATAACACAAGGAAAATAATATTTTTCTTATATAGAATTGCATCCATAAATATAATTATTTATAACTGTAAAAAAATTATTGGCTTTCTAAAGATTTAAGTAAGAAAACTTCCTCCAGATTTATAAAATTGGGTCACTATTTTCAGTTTCATTTTTTTTTTTTTAACTGTTCTTAATAGTACTCATTGACAAAATTTTTGCCTGAGTTGTAAATATTTTATAGAGATTTCTACTAAACAGTAATTAGTTGTTTTTTTTTTTTTTTTTCTTTATTTAATTCCAATATCTCTGAATAAATCTAATTAACTTAATGATAACATTTAAGAGGAGCATTAAACATTTGTGTGTGTGTGTGTTTAAAACAATTTTGGTTTGACTAAGTAATTTGTAAGGTTTTCTTTTCAGTTTTGTAACTTGGTGCTTTTTTTGTTCCAAGAACAGCTTGCAAAATATGCCTTCTTTGAACTCTTGAATAATTGCCCCATATGTCATATAGGAAAAATCATAACTCTTACCAGGTAGCTTGACTATCTTAGGAAAAAGATTTACATAGCTCACATTTGCAATTGTTTCCTTGCTTCTAAACACTGTGTTTTTAATTTTTCTTTTGAAGATAAAACATGAATCAAATGAATTCTTATGTATTATAATGCTAATTCATCTCTCATTTGAATTTTTAAATGTTATAATTATAAAACCAACTGCATCTTCTTTTTTTTTTTTTCAGTGAACCTGCTCAGCAATTAGAGAGACTAATGGCTAGAGACAAAGTGTCTGAAAGTGAAGCTTTGGCTAGAATAAATGCTCAAATGCCATTGGCTGAAAAAGCAAAAATGGCAGACTTTGTCATTTCAAATACTGGTGACAGAGAGTGCACCAAAGAACAAGTTGAAGCTCTCTTAACACAACTAAGAGCCTTAAAAACTCATTGGAAGTATCGATTCATATTTTTAGGATCTATATTGGTTACTGTAAGTGTAATTGGTGTTGGACCTTATATATTGTACAAGTTTTTAAAACAGTAATTTAAATTTGCTACAATAATCTATTTTTGTACAAGTACTTTTGTATTAATTTTAGTACAAAGAATATCATTTGCTTCATTAAGCTTTACATCAGTTTTGTTTTCATCCATTAATGTTATAGTTTCAATTTAAATAAATAATGAACAATATTTAACTTTCTCAAATCAGGTTAATAAAAAATTAGAAGCATTCAATTTTTTATCTGCATAATTAGAGTAAGAACTAAATGGTTAAAATACAAATTAACTTTTTAAGTAGCATTTTTCAAAATTGTTAGTGAACTGAGCAATTTTTTAATAAAATGAAACTGATTATATGATTATAATTGATGCATTATAAATAATAAATAACTGCTCATAAATGTGTCAAAATTATTTTAATGACATATTTAAGGGGGAAATCAGTTAAAAAATGTTCTATTATTTTTTTTTTTTCCCCATGAAACTATGGTCTAACTGTTTCATATAAATTGTCACAATTTTACTATTTTATAAAATGAGATTGGTATATATTGTAATTTTAATACATGAATGTAAAATGTTCATATGTTTTTTTTAAGAACCATTTTAATTTTTTGTTTCTTTTAATTTCTGCTTGAGGAATGTCTATTTATTGATCTGGCCATTACTATAAGTGAAACACATATTATTATTAACTTAATAACAAAAATATTATTCATAACTAATTTATTTGTTACAGCAGGCATTTTGAATTTTACATTGTTGAATACTTTATTAGCTTCAAAATTAGTATGTGATTTATCTGTCAAAAAGTGTGCCTAATTTTTATAGATTCATCAGTTAACAGTGACCAAAAATTTAGTATATACAGGTGTGAAATTTTAATTTTTTATGAATAAACAGACGGTTCATTCTGGAAAACACCATTGTAAGAAAGATAGGTTTATTAAAAAGAAGCAATATATAATACAGGTATCAATAAGATCAGAGCAATATCTTGCTATAATAGAAAAAAAAAAATTCTGACATTTAAATAAAAACAATTTGTTACAGGTTCTAGTGCGATAAAATATATACAATTAATTGCAAGAGGACAACTACTACTTATAAAACTATATTCTTACCGCATAAATGAACAAATATCTTGCTACAGATCAAGAAATATTATTTTCCAATTGAAACTTATAAATAAATGAATGTGCATAATTTCACAAATAAAAACAACAAATTTAAATAATAAATAATATTTGCTATCACATGTAATAAAAATAATTCATAAATCTGATAACCTAAAATTAAAGACAAGTTACCTGTTCAATAATAACTCTATCAGAAACAAATTAAAAATTTATGTCTTGCAACAATTAAAAAATATTAATTCCCAATAAAAATTTTATTTAGCGGAAGTAACTGCATTACCTTAGAACTTTAGAAACACAACTTCTTTTGAAAATAACATTATTTCTGTGTATCACATTAATAATCTACAATAAAGATACTTTGTAAATTTTATCTTTTAAAGTTAAAAATAAGTAAGCTCAAAAACAACAAAATTGCGAATAAAAGTTATTGCTTGATAATATCCATCTGGCCACATAAAAAGTTTTAAATCTTGCATTGTGTTTTGTATAATAATATTCATTTTTTTTTATTGATTATATATTATAAATTTTGAGAGTTTTCACATTAACAAGATTTTATATTTATGTTCATATTTTTAATTAATTGCACGGATCTTAAAATATTTTTCATTCCATGCTGTGTACTTTTATGCGTACTTTTTTTAAATACATTTTTTATGATTATAAAAAGTTGAACAAAGTGCTAATTTGCAAAAAAATTTATTACTTTTAACTCTTTTTTTTTTCTTTTTTCCCTTAATTATTTATAGTTTGACCACTGATTGTGTGGGCAAATTGACAAGCATCCAGGTCAAGATTTCAAACAGAGCATTGTTATTAGGGAGAAAATTTTTGAAAGGGTTTTAATTAAATAATATCAAATGAAAAAATTCAACTTTTCTTCCAAAATTGTTCTGCTTTGTGCATGTCTGGCTGCACCTAACAAATATTCGATTTGTAAGCTTCTGCTTTTAAAACTTATGTTTACCTTTCTAAGAATCGGTGATCAAACTATACTGTGACCACTTTTCTGGATTAATTATAAATAATTTTCTGATTAATTACAAATAATTTTCTGGATTAATTACAAATAATGTTCTGGATTAATTATAAATAATTTTCTTTAAACCTTTCATTTATGCAATACTCAGAAAATGCTGGTTTAGTACATTGAGGATCAAATCTCTTTCTACTTGAAGGAAATGAATAGTGAAGGGAAGAAAAGTGAAAATGAAAAAAACAAACATTAATTTTTATGCAAGTTACAAAATGTATAGAAAATGCTACATCAATTCAATAGGATTATTTTAATGATTAATGGAAGTTTTTAGAGCTATGTTTTTGTAAAGGCATATTATAAATTCTACATGTAGTTATATTTTAGTAGAATGAAATCTCAGCTTCATAAAATGTTTCGATTGGGGCTAGTATTTATAAAAATAATTGAAAATTTTAAAAAAAAATGAAAATTCTTAAAAAGAACAGCTAATCTTTATAAGAAAAATGTCAGACCCAACATCACCAGGGAAGATTCCTGTTTGCCATGCTGTAAGAGATGTGAAAAATTATTTGCAGAAAATAGAAGAGAAAAAAAAAGTTTTTTGTAAAATTGTAGTTTTGCAACATCAGTATTAAATGGATTACAAATGAATCCAATTTATAACCTTCTGTAGCATAAAGCATTACAAATAGAAATATTTCCCAATTTTTTATAAAGTTTACAGAGATGTTTATAAGCAAATAAACATAATATTCATAGTTTTGTAAAAATTATTTTTATGAACAATATGTTGAATCTAAATTATTTCAGAACAGGGAAAATACTTCATGTTTTCATGATATAAAAATTAATTAGTTATTTTTGAAGTTACAAAACATGATTATAATAGTAAACAAAATACAAAGAAAGTATCAATTATAGAATAAAAATTAATCTAAGACAGAATGTTATAATATTTTAATTTTAACAGTTTAAAGAAAATACTTAGTTATTTTAACCAACATTTCCTTGAGAATATTCACATGAAAAAGAAACACCTTCAAAATATATTTTTTGTTGATAAAAGTAAAATTTATTATCACTTTACAGATAATGAAATTATAAATATCCCTTTTATTTTCATAATTTATGTCCTAGAAAATATTCTTGATTTAAAAATTAAATGCATCTCTTGTATTAAGAAGATAAAATAAAGGCTCTATAATTTACAGAGTACTGGGGAAAAGAATCCCCTTACCTCCAGTTAATTAATTTAATTATACTAATTATAAAAATATATAACTTTAACATTTTTATTTTCATATATATTTACAGATTGAACTATAAAATTTCAGCATTATTTGTAAAAATTGTTTTTTATGTGATTTAAAATGTAATGTATTTTAGTACTAGAAGTGATTTATTTGTAGATTTTTTAACATATTTCTAAGTGAATACATTTGTGTTAGATATCCATCATAAAATATTTTTTAGCAATTCCAAAAATCATCAGCATTTTTTTTTTTTTTTACTACTCGTCAATAAATTTACTATTACAATTCAATTCACACTGGTGCGATTCAGACCCAATATGTTACTTGAAATCATTTTAATCCTGGCACTGTTTTGTTACACATTTTTTAAAAATATAAGTGGCAAAAGTTTTTTTGCTTTCATTTAATTTTTTAAATACTTCAGTTCTTGCTTGAGCATTTTTATCTCAAAAATATGATATTATTAAAAACTTTAAAAATCAGTTACATTTATTATCAGATTGAAATCGAAAAATAAAAAAATGCTTAAACATTACGTAGATGAAAGAGTAATTACAACATTCTGTAAGAATAATAAACTGACTGTGCTGATAATTCATAATTTATAAGTATCCTATGATAGTGCGATAAAAGCTATAAAGAGTTTTTCAGTATATACATTTCATGAAGTGAAATATACGTAAATAAAAATTAATCTGCATGCAAAAATAAATACCCTGCATAAATTAGTATTTCAAAGGATCAGTTTTCCTTAAAAGAAATTGCATACATTGGCAAAGTAAATGTAAGGGTGATTGTAATATATCACTGAAATTTTCTGAGCTGAATGTCAAATTTTGCCAACTTTACGCTTGAAAGTTGAAATGAAAGTGTCGTAGGTTCACTTCTCATCACTGTATTAACATTGCTTGTAGGAAACGCGCTTGTTTTCAAGCACATTTATTTGAGACATTGAAAAATAAGGTGGCTGTTTTTTTCCTGAAAGACATTATTATTTTGGTGTCATGTATGTATGTTTTTTCAGAGAAGACGAGTTTTTTGAAATGCAAAATATAAAATTTTTGAAATTCATAACAAATAATATTTTAATATTTAGAGTCCATAATCACCTCAGAGTAAATAATAATATGCCTTATTATTTTTTAAAAATGCATTATAATCGTAATTTAAGTAGGACATAAAAGCCGGCTTTAAGCTAACTTACAAGAGTAGATTTGTGAATAAGTGAGTGATAAGGAATTTGTAAATAGATGAATAAAATTTTTTATTTCTTTGCTGTTGGATCCCCTATTGTGAAAACATTTTTATAATGCCACTTTTGTACATCACTACTACACGTGACACTCAAAATGACAGTGAAATGGATCAAGAGTAGAAATGCAGTACAATGAAATGAACGAATAATTGCACATTGTGCAAATACGTAATAGTTAATGTATAACTACATTGGCCAGAATGAGGCGTGTCCTTGCTTAGATGCCTGGTGTTTTTTTCGCCGCCTCTTCCAGCGGGCCTGCCTCTGTGTCTTGCCTTTTTCTCTTTTGATTGGAGTACAATCATGTATTTTCTGCCAAAGTGCTATGTTATGTTGTGTACCAAAATGTTGCGGATAAGCATAAACTGGACCCAAAGTTAGAGTTTTAAATTTCTTTCTGATTGAAGAGGAAAGAATAAAAAGGTTTCATTCCCAGTAAGTAAAAATAGCTGCGTAGGTGCCCAGTTGGCTTTCCACGGATCTCTTGTCACAGTTACACACAATAATATTATAGAAA